>CAJVRI010001060.1:0-71540 GCA_911649635.1 Poeciliopsis gracilis | reverse complement strand
CAGTGTTGTATAAAGTACTGAAATCTCAGAGTCAAGTAAAAGTATAGGTTTCTCTCCAAAATATGACTTTGGTAAAAGTAAAAGTCACTGATTGAAATGTTACTTGAGTTAAAGTATTAAAGTATCTGAAATGTCTTGTACTTAAGTATGGAAAGTACTGTAAAAATGAATGTACTCAAGTAATGTAATGAAAAGTACAAGTAAAAAGTAAAACAAGGCAAATGCAGTTTGAATGACATTTTTTATATTTTGGTAAACTTGTCAAATATACTTAAAATAATGTGCACAACCAAGTGCAGGCAAAATTAAACCTGCTGTTGGAGCTATTTATTCTTTATTTCTTTATCTATTTGAATTTTGTTAGTTTATTCTTAAACTTTTATTTTTTGCATTATTTGCAGAGTTTATTTATAGGTTAATAATTTGTTTATTTGTTTTCTTATTTTTTCCTATTTTTTATTATTTGTGAGCTAGACAGGAAGTGGGTGGGTCAGTCCACATTCTATAAATGTAGGGGCATGGTAAAGGACCAGCAAGGCATTTGGGTTTGGGGCCTATGGTTTTTACCAGTACGAGAGAGAGCAGAACAAGAGAGGTCAGTAGAACAAAGAAAGGTTGTCTGATTGTAATTGCTTGCATAAAAGACAAAATAAAAGCAACCAAGACAATTAACAAGTTTGGACCTTAAACTTCTTTCGCCTGTGTCAAGAATCTGGACCCCAGTGCCTCATAGTGGCTTTATGGAACTTTTATTGGAGTTCCATTTTATTGGATGTTTGTGGATGTTTATTGGATGTTTGTGTAGTGGCGACAAACAATCGCCACTACACCTGCTAATAGATAAACCTGCAGGCATCATTTAGTTAAGAAAATTAGGAGCTTTACCTAAACCACAAGGTTTAAATAATTAATAAGAGAAAAAATAAATAAACTTGTAATCCAAAAAATACAATAATTCATGAAACAGCCAACACTCAGTACGTTCTGATGACGTCACCACATTGCGCAACTCTCTCTCGGTGAGTCACGATCCGGAAACAATAAAGCTAATTGAAAATAAAGCCGGGAAAATGTTTGAAAATGACAGATAAGGATTAATGTGAACTGAAGCTGGAACACCGCGTGTGACCCACGATGAACCACGCCAGTTTAAACTGCAACAAAACGTAAGTTAGCGATTGTGTATGTTTGTGTGTTTGTGTGTTTGTGCGTGTTAACGCGACTCTTTAATTAGGTCGTAACTCGTGACGCTCCTCCGTCACAGTAACGAGTAACTAAACCACACATTGAAAATGTATCGGAGTAAAAGTATGCAATTAAGATCGGAAATGTAGTGAAGTAAAAGTAAAAGTTATCAAAAATTTTCATACTCGAGGAACGTATGAAGTACTCCAAAATATACTTAAGTAAAGTAGTGAAGTATTTTTACTTCGTTACTATACAACACTGGGATTAATGATGAGCTCCCATGTGAAATGGACGGACAATGCATTGAAATCATTTAAAGCGCTGAAAAAACAACTCCAAAGAGCCCCCACTCTGGGAATTCCCGATCAAACAGAACCTTTTATTCAGGCGGTTGATGAGAAAGGGGGTTGCATGACTTCTATTTTGCTCCAAAAACACGGTGACAGATTGCAACCAGTCGCCTATTTTTCATCCAAATTAGATCTTGTAGCGGCTGCACTTCCACGATGTTTGCGTGCAGTGGCAAGTGCAGAAAGGGCTGTTATGGCGTCTCCAGACATCGTGCTATTCTAATCTGATTTTGTTCGCTTCCCACGGTGTCACACTAATTTTGAGCACCTATCTGCTGTCATTTAGGCTGCGTTATATACACGTTGGTATACCATATGATATTTTGGTTGCATTTAAATTGAACAGAGGGAAATTCCTATAACATACAGCTGTGATAAATTTAAACTTAGACAGGTTAAAATACCTTTAGTTGTCCGGGAACTATTAGTTATAACAAAACTGTTTTTTAAATTAATGAAGCACTTCTGCAGTAACATGATAAATTAGCTGCTGTAATTCTGAATTACACTGAAAAAAATAACTCTTTGGATGAACATAAAAAAATTATGGAAAGGATTTCCACATGATTACTTTGCGTTATTTCAGCACCATGTACTTGTGTTACTCCTATTTAAAGCAAATGTGTTCGGTCAACATAATTTATTATGGTTGTTCTAATTTAAACCAAACGTGTTGGCTCAACTGAATTATGGTTATTCTATGGATGATTGTAAATCAAATGTGTTGGCTCAACTTAATATATGATGGTTATTGTAAGTTAAACCAAATGAGTTGGCTCTACTTCATTCATTATGGTTATTCAAATTCAAATGAAATGTGTTGGCTCAACGTATGTTTTAAAGGTTCCTTTAATTCAGTTACTATAGTTTGACCCAGTGTAATGTAATAGAGCCAGCCAAACTAATCTGCAATGTTTAGGACCAAATCATTGACCTTAGTTGATTAAGATGAATGTAAATGTAGTTTTACAGTGGTACCTTCACACTACTTGATTAAGTAGGTCCAACTCACAAAATTTAAGTTAGCGCAACAAATATGCTTCATGCTAAAAGAAAGCTAGTTAATCGTGTGGAAATCCTTTCCATTATTTAATCATGCTAATTCAGAGACATTTTTTTAAGTGTTAAATCAAGCGTTTTAAGATAGCACTAGGTCAAAGGGTAGGAAGAACACAACAATTAGAAAGGGTATGTACTGTCTTTCCCACTTCGCCACGAAGTAAAGGACCGGCAGCAAGGTTCAACACCTTTCTTCCATTAACACACTGAAGACAATTCTCTTTGTCCACAGGTTTACTAATGCAGAAAGTGTGAAACTGAAACAAATACAACAAAAAATACGATTACAACATGCACCATTTTGTTACAGTAAAATATCATGAAAATACTAAACATAAGTAGATAACAAACAGTATACATACAGACGATAACGCAAAAGTCGAAGGACGGAGGCAGATGGACGTGGATAACAATCAGACATCAAGCACCATGTAAACATCCACCGATTTTTACTTCCTGTGACGTCACTTGCTATTTACAAAATCTCCTGTAGGGGGTGCTAAAACTACACTTACAACAACACTAACACCACTCTAACAGCACACTCCCCGTCTGGCATAGATACATGCCACTATCAACATTGAATAAGAAACACTTCTAAAACAGCTTAGATCTACTGTGGCGGTAACAGAAGAATGAGCTCCGTCACTGGCCTCAGAAATACTTTAGTTCCATCCTGCCTTGACACCTTGACCTCTGCTTTGCGGACCTTGTTGTCTTGACTGGGGAGAACTTGAGTAATTATTCCCAGGGGCCATTCATTCCTCTTGAGTTGCTGGTCTCGTAGAAGCACAATACTCCCAGTCTCCAGATTCGCCTGATTGTCGTGCCACTTCCTTCTTGGCTGCAATGTTGACAGATACTGTCTTCTCCATTTGCTCCAGAAAGTTTGGGCCAGATGCTGGACTTGGCGCCATTGCTGCTTACAGAGGTCCTTAACATTAGGGTCTTCAGGTGGAACTGATGGAACACCTATCTTTTGAGTTAGGAGGGTAGCTGGGGTGAGTATAACTGGGTCACTTGGATCAGTAGACACTGGTAGGAGAGGCCTTGAATTTATAATTGCTACCACTTCTGCCATCAGTGTAGTAAGCACCTCATGTGTCAAACTTGACGTCCCAACTTGCAGAAACATTGAATCCAGGATTCTTCTGGCTATGCCAATTAACCTTTCCCATGAGCCACCCATATGAGATGCATGTGGGGGGTTAAAGACCCATGAGCAGCCTCTGTCTGCCAAATACTTCTCAACAGATTTGGAGTCAATATTAGATGGGATCTTTAGGTCAGCTGATGCACTCACAAAATTTGTGCCTCTGTCCGATCGGATCTGTTTCACAGGACCTCGAATGGCCAAAAATCTCCTGAGGGCATTGATAAAGCAGGAGGTGTCTAAAGACTCGATGACCTCAATGTGAACTGCTCTAACAGCCATGCAAGTGAATATCACAGCCCATCTTTTACTATGGGCGAGACCACCCCTTGTACGCCTTGCAACAACATTCCATGGGCCAAACACATCCAATCCAATGTAAGTAAATGGAGGATCCATGGAGAGACGATCTGCTGGCAGGTCGGCCATCTTTTGTTGTTGAGGGACACCACGGAGTTTTCGACATGTGACACAATGATAAATGACATTGCCAACCAGTCTCTTCAAACCAATAATCCAGATACCTGCTGCACGAATTGCACCTTCGGTGAAGTGACGGCCTTGGTGCAGGGTTTGTTCATGGTAATATCGGACCAACAGTGTGGCAATATGGGTCTTACCAGGAATGATCTTAGGGTGTTTTTCTTCCAGAGAAATTTCTCCATGTCTCATCCGACCACCCACTCTTAGGATGTTGTGTTCATCAATAAAGGGATCCAGGACCTTAAGAGGACTTCCTCGTGAGATCACTTGACCGTTTTTGAGACAGGCCAATTCTTCAGCATATGCCTCTTCCTGGACAGTCCGAATAATGACATCCTCTGATAGATTGAGCTGGTCAGGTGTGCCTGCTTTCTGACATAAGTGCCACTTTTGACACTGTCTGTTTTCTGTGACCGTATGAAAGCTGACTGCAACATGAAGAAGAGTAGCAATGGCACGTCTCAAAGCTTGCCAGGTAGAGAACTTAGAAAAGCGATGGGAACCAAGCAATGTAAGAGAAGCCTGTGTTTTCAGAGTGGAGATTTGGGGACGGACTTCAACATCCATGTTTGGCTCCACAAGCTCAAAAGAATCTTGTTCTAAAGATTCTTGTCTAGGCTCAGTAAGAAAACTAGGCCCTCTAAGCCAAGAAGTATTAGACAGAAAGGCAGCTGGTACAGATCTTGTTGCACAGTCTGCCGGATTTTCTTCTGTTGACACATACTTCCACTGCTCGGGATGGGAGGATCTTCTTATGCGCACAACACGGTTGCTAACGTATACATAAAAACGCCTTGTTTCGTTATTTATGTATCCGAGCACTACCTTACTATCAGTGTAGAAGGTTGTTACATCCACATGCACGTCAAGTTCAGATGATATGAAGTCTGCCAGCTCTACAGCCAGTACAGCTGCACAAAGCTCAAGTCTGGGAACTGTGTGTTCAGGTCTGGGTGCCAGTTTTGCCTTCCCCATGACAAAGCCAGTTTGTACACTTCCTGCCTCATTCACCACCTTGAGATAGGCTACTGCTGCAATAGCCTTGGTTGATGCGTCTGAAAAAACACACAGTTCTCTTGTCTTTGCTGTTGAAAGAGAAACTTCGGTATAGGGTCTTGGAATCTTCAAGCTACTTAGATCTTTGAGTGAATCTCGCCAAATCATCCATTGTTCCTCCATCATGTCAGGAAGGCGAGAATCCCAGTCTACTCTTTGCTGTGTCAGCTCTCTCAGAATGTACTTTCCCTTGGATGGTCACAGGAGCCACGAATCCTAAAGGGTCATACACACTGTTCACCACAGACAAGACGCCTCGACGTGTAAAGGGTTTCTCTTCTTGATCGATTTTGAATACAAATGCGTCAGACTCCAAGTTCCAGTTCAGTCCCAAGCTCCGTTGTTCAGGAAGAACGTCTGAGCTTAGGTCCAAATCCTTCAAGTCGTTTGCGCGGTCTTCAGCAGGAAAAGCTTCCATAACTTCTTTGTTGTTAGAAGCAATTTTGTGGAGCCTCAAGTTAGAGTTTGCTAGAACATCCTGTGTGTTCTTCAGCAGACTGACTGCTCCTTTTACAGTAGAAAAGGACTTAAGTGCATCGTCCACATAGAAGTCACGGTTGACAAAGCCTTTCACTCCAGGGTCATGATGTGGGTCTTCCTCCATCGCAGCTTGCCTAAGGCAGTAAATAGCGACTGCTGGACTGGGGCTGTTTCCAAACACATGTACTGTCATGCGGTACTCGATGACTTCCTGTGTAGGGTCATTGTCCCTGAACCAAAAGAACCGTAAGAAGTTACGATCCTCTTCCCTCACAAGGAAGGAATGAAACATTTGTTTGATGTCTGCAGTTATGGCAATGGCTTCTTTGCGAAATCTCATCAGAACACCAAGGAGTAGATTGTTGAGGTCTGGTCCCTTCAAGAGAACATCATTTAAAGACACCCCCTGATGCTGTGCACTTGAATCAAACACAACACGAATGTTGCCAGGCTTCTTTGGGTGATACACCCCAAAAATAGGAAGGTACCACCGTTCCTGGTTCAGTTTGAGAAGTGGAGCAACTTCAGCATGTCCATTTTCAAATATTTTTTCCATAAAGGAGAAGAAGTGTTGGCTCATCTCTGGTTTCCTCTCTAGGTTGTGTTTGAGAGAGTGAAATCGCCTAATGGCCTGCTGTCTATTATCAGGGAGGTGCTGTCTCGGCTGTCTGAATGGTAGAGGAGCTACCCAGCTATTACTAGCATCCTTTTTTACTCCTTGTTTCATTATTGCTATGAAGGCAAGATCTTCAAAGGATGAAGCTTGTTTATTATCCTCGCTGGTAAGTTGGAACACTGTGCGACCTAGCTCAAAAATCTTCTACCTCGTTGACATCTTTTGATCTTTTGGGACTGTATCTCTCTTTAACATGTAGAACACTTGGACAGGGCTCAAAAATGGTTGTACGAGCCTGTTCGAGAATGTTGGTGAAATATGTGTTCACGCTGCGTGGCTTATGAACACGCCCAAGGCAGACTTTGCCCACAATCACCCATCCTAAAGCAAGTTTCTGAGCATAGGGAGCTTCTGGTGGGCCATTGATGCATTTGTGAACCTTATGAAGCCTGATGATGTCACGTCCAAGTAGGAGCATAATAGGGACATCTGGTTCGAGTTCTGGAATGAGGTGAGCGATTGGTTTGAGATGTTTGTGATAAAGAGCAGCACTCGGTGTTGGAATTTCTGCTCTGTTGTCTGGTATCTCGTTACACTCCAGCAGACTTGGTAGTAGCTGCACTGTTTTACCATCCATTGACTCTATACAGAAGTCTGAAGCTACTCTTCCCATATTTTCAGACATTCCAGAGCAAGTCTTTAGTGAGTACGAAGTAGCCGGGCCTTGAACACCAAACATGTCGAAGAAACTCGAGTGTGCCAGAGATCTGTTACTCTGTTCATCTATGATAACATAAGCCTTTATGGCTTTGTCACTTTCTCCTTTAGGATAGACTCTGGCCAGGCATATCTTGGAGCAGTTCTTGACTGCACGGTCTCCTCCACAGACTGAAGTGCACTGGCTAGTAACTTCTGAAGTTTGAATGGGTTCTGGCTCCCCGCCGTGCTCTATTGGTGGTTTGGTGTCTTTAACCCATGGTGCCTGACCCGGGTGTAGTGCTGAAGAGTGTCTGTCACTGCTGCATTCAGTGCACTTAACAATAGTTTGGCAGTCTCTGGCAGTGTGTGCTGAGGAGTTGCAACACTTAAAACAGATGCCATTTTCTTTGAGAAAAGTTTTCCTTTCTTCTAAAGGTTTTTCTCGAAATGCACGACACTTCTGTAATGTGTGGGGCTTGTTATGTTTTGGACATCTCTTATCTGGATCCTCCATGTTCTTTTTGTATCTGTTGTCTGAAGACGCAGCAGCTGATACTTCTGTTTTGTGAACTGAGATTTCCCTTGTTCTGTTTTTCCATGGAGGTCTTTGTATGTTAAGTTTAACTTCATCTTGACAAACAAAGTTGAAGCTAGGATCATTCCTTATTTGTGCTTGATTGTAGATGAATGAGACAAAGACTGAGAATGGGGGGAACGGTACACAATGTAATTGTTTATATGAAGATCCATGAGAGAGCCATTTTTCTTGTATATTATAAGGTAATTTTTGTGCTACTGCATGTACACCTCTGGGAGTATCAAGATAAGAAAGACCAGGCAGATCTCCCTCAGCCTTAGCTGCATCTAATTCCATCAGTAAATCACTGAGGTCCTGAAGTTTGGTGTGATCCTTGTTTCCAATTTTTGGAAAACGATCAAGCCTCTCAAACAAAGCTTTCTCAATAGCTTCAGATGCACCATAAGAAGCATCTAATCTGTTCCAGATCATGTTCAACCCTTTAGCTGGCTGGTTTATATGGATAGATCTTATGCGTTTTGCATGCTCAGTTGATTCACTTCCCAGCCATTTGACAAGCAGGTCCATTTCTTCATCACATGTTAGGTTTAAGTCTCTTATGGCATTCTGGAATGAACGTCGCCAGGCCCTGTAGTTCTCTGGTCTGTCGTTAAACTGTAAAAGACCTGTTGTAACAAGCTCTCGTCGTGCTAGAAATCTGACGAAGTCTGTCATCTGCGAACCAGTTGAGTGAGCAGGCTGCTGGAAGTTGCCACGTTGGGATGTGGGACGAGCTTCCATTGCATTGTTCGTGTCATATGGTTGCTGATTTGCAGTGGGACTGTGTGCAGGCATTAGAGAGTCTTGATCATTTTCTTTTATTGTTCTGTACTGGTGCTCCATCTGTTGCGATGAGGTGGCGTGGACATCCATTGTGATAAATGGGTTAAGGGTTTTTTGCTGTGCTTTTTTTATTGTTCTGTACTGGTGCTTTAAAAAACATTAGCATTAGCAACAGCAGAGCAATCATCTCTTGGTGGAGTGAGATGTGGCATGTATAACGCATTGTGTGAAGGTTGTTCTAGAGGTAGCCGTTGTGACTGCAAACACGGCGCATCGTGTGATTCCACGTGTATGTCTGCTGAAAGTTTAGCCTGGTTCTCCACATACTCTTTTGTGCGCTCGGTAGAGTCAACTACTGATGAGATGAAAGGAAGCCTACAGCTGTGTTTTCCTTCACTTGCTCCCACCACTGCTTCTAAGGCTTCTGCCTTTGCTATGGCTGCAGCAGTCTCCTTTTCTATAGTCAACATTTCCATTGAAGCTTCTAGACGAGCCTTTTCCATTTTTTAACTTCATTTCTTTTTCTGCAAATACTAAACGTGCCTTTGCCGCTTCAGCGTTAGCCCTGGCTTTTGCAGCTGCAGCGCTAGTTGCTGTTCCACTGGAACGAGTGGATGACATTGATGCATAAGACCTTGTCTTTAATGACGCTGACTTTGTCTCCATATTGCAGGTCGGTAGAAGCTGTATTGTGTGATGTCAGTTGCTGTAGTGCCACTCACTGGATTACCTCGTGTATAACGTGCCGTCTTTTCACTGTACTGTCTTTCCCACTTCGCCACGAAGTAAAGGACCGGCAGCAAGGTTCAACACCTTTCTTCCATTAACACACTGAAGACAATTCTCTTTGTCCACAGGTTTACTAATGCAGAAAGTGTGAAACTGAAACAAATACAACAAAAAATACGATTACAACATGCACCATTTTGTTACAGTAAAATATCATGAAAATACTAAACATAAGTAGATAACAAACAGTATACATACAGACGATAACGCGAAAGTCGAAGGACGGAGGCAGATGGACGTGGATAACAATCAGACATCAAGCACCATGTAAACATCCACCGATTTTTACTTCCTGTGACGTCACTTGCTATTTACAAAATCTCCTGTAGGGGGTGCTAAAACTACACTTACAACAACACTAACACCACTCTAACAGCACAGGGTACAACACAATTTTATTTTCGGAATTGTTATACATTGTCTTTTTACACAGCACAAAACACAGCGGAGTTGGACATTGAAATAAAAAACAACTACAAAAAGGTTACAGTTTCAATTTTCCAGTCAATTCTTCACAACATAAAACATGCCAGTATATTTGCTCAACTTAGAGAACTGTAACAATTTAAATCTTTTCTACTGCAGACTTTAAACCTTTTCCATATGAAACTTTACTCAACTTAGCAGGACAGTTTCATATTGAGAACTTGTGCTTTCTTTGATAAGTTCTTTCCATCCAATTTCATAATTATTTTCTGTAGCACTTTAAAGGTATGCTTGAGCTCCTGAGGGTAGCTCAAGTTTAGTGCGTAGATTAGTCCCAGCAGCATCACTATTGTAGAAAATACACTGCCCAAGCTGTTCATAACTTCCACCTCCTCCAGGACAATCCCAACATCCAGATGCACATCGGCAGCCTCTGCACCCTCTGCTTGAATGACAACGATTCCGAGGACAGTCTCGGCTACGGCCATTTCTGCACATTCATCACCGTCCTAAGGGAGTTAGGAAAGGGTATTGGAGGGGGGGGGGGAATTCACATGTAATTAAATAAATAATTAGACTGACATTGATTGAGTCACTCATGGACCTTAGTTGTTGAAAGTATTTTACCAACTCTTATGACCTCTATTGTAAACACAAAGAGAATTTAACATACCATGTACTCCCTCACCAGCTTCTCTGGATCTTCATTTAGGTACACACAGACCTTTGAGGATGCACTCTCGTCTGACTTCAGCAGTGCCTTCCTAAATATGCAGATCAAAAAACAATGAGAACAATCTCAAAACTCCAGCAGTATAGGTTCACACACTTGAAAACATAGCTACATTCAAAGGAAGTCACAACAAAAGTGATCAGTGGCTTGCAGTCTATTTGAAAGATATTTAAAATTATTATTCCTTCATCATGCCATGACTAAAATGGAGTTTAACATTTTATTTAAACATCTAACTGAAGCTGTTACCAAAGAAATATGTGAAAAGTAGAGAATGTTCAACACAATCTATATGCTTCTAGTTAAATGAAGTATGTGATGCTCAAAGTCATTTCTATAATAAAGTAGTTATGGGTTATGGGTGCCATGATGGTCTTGATTTTTTTCCCCTGAACTCCACCTTTCTTTGCATATTCCCTCATTAGGTTTGCAGAAAGACCATCAAGCACAGAGAGGAATGTGGACTCCAAAAGGATCGTTGTGATCCTCTTAAACTCTGCACTCACCTACAAAAACAGACAGACAAAACTCAGTTTGGCATTGCAGCATCATCTTTGTTGGCCTTCATTAAATTGACATGTTTGAGGAACTTGTCAGGAGCTTATCAATATATATTGTGACACACTGCATGCATTTCCTAATATACATTCGTCCACTGACGTCACGCGGATGGAAGAGAGCTGGCCACCTCATTTTGAAATCAGCTTTGTGACCCTTACACTACATATGTCTCTCTGCAGACTTTTTTCTCACAGAATGTACCTAACATGGTGCGGCGACAAATGTAAACTTACCAATGATACCACAAAAAGCTATCTGCCTTAACCTAACCGACTTAATCTACAAAACATAAAATAATGTGACACAAGTATGGAACAAGTAGAAAATGGTGCAAATGTTAAAGAAAAGCTAGATAATTGCCAGCTAATATTCACTTCATGTGATGTTAGCACGTGTTAGTCACTGACTTGAGTTTATGAATTACATAGACACGTGACAAAACATAGCAAAATATTATTTTTCTAAAGTCTGATGATTTGAAGTTTCATATTTTTATTTGCATTTAGACAGATGAAAATAGATTGAATCTTACCTTCTTCAAATTAAGTAGATGCATGCTAGGAATCTCCCCGCTTCTCTTGAAAAAACCCCCAACAAGGTGCAAGCCAGTTATCTCGCGTGATTTTCCGTAATCTCTTGATGTAGGTGGACCACCTATCCACGTATGTGATCCACCTACATCAAGAGGCTGACACCCCACCTACGTCAAAAAATCCGGCAAATAGTCTGATTGGTTAGTGCTCCGTTTGTGCCGTTAAAATTTTCGTTTGTGGGGCGTCCTGTGGTGGCGCAGGGGTTAGCACGCCCCACGTTTGGAGGCCTCAGTCCTCGACGCGGACGTCGTGGGTTCGACTCCCGGGCCCGGCGACCTTTGTCGCATGTCTTCCCTTCTCCTCGCCCTCCTTCCTGTCAATCTACTGTCTAAAATGTGAGCCACTAGCGCCACAAAAAACTCTTCGGAGGAAAAAAATTATATCGGCCAAAATTATCATTTTTAATATCTCATAAGGGAAGGCTGCACAAACGACAGTTTTAACGGCACAAACCTGCACAAACGGAGCACTAACCAATCAGACTATTTGCTGGATTTTTGACGTAGGTGGGGTGTCAGCTCCACGTAGGTGATTAACCTAGACTAATATTTAATTATATTTAATTATAATATGATATATATATGTATGTATCAAAGGCAAACGTGATAACATCATGTCAGATAAACATAGGTTCAACAACCTAGCGTTAATTAAATGTATTCAAGTTGAGATAACGTGATTCAATCACGTTATCTCAACGTTATGCACAGTGCTGCGAGGAAAACGTAGACTTCTCATAACTCTAAAAGGTTATTTCCCCTGATCTCGTGTCATTTCCCATAATCTCGCGTGATCTCCCGTGATCTCACTCGTTGTCTTCAGCACAATATCAGTCTGACTATAATGAATCACGTTACCTCAACATGATTTAATTTCGTGAACGTTAAGTTGTTACATTTCTGTTTATCCAACATGATTTTATCACGTTTTCGTTTCAAATCCAAAATTATTGTGTGAAAGGTACATGATATTCTTTTGTTAACGTGATACGCCCCGAAGGTCTTTTTGTTCGGCGGAAGATCTATCTGACATAATTGAATCACGTTATCTCACCTTGAATACATTTCATTCCAGTTGAGAGAAAAAAACAATTGTCTCGCGTGGTCTCGCGTGATCTCACTCATGGTCTTCAGCATAGGATCTGTCTGACTATAATGAATCATGTTAGCTCAACATAATTCAATTTTATAAACATGAAGTTGTTGAATATTTTGTTTATCCAACATGATTGTATCACGTTTTCGTCTTAAACATGAAATTATTTAGTTAAAAGTACATGATATTCTTTTGTTAATGTAACAACCCCCTTGGTTCCTTTTTTACAGTGTACATTGAGATCTCTTCTGTATGTGTAGATGTAGCTAAACTTTAAAACAGGATCCTGTACATTAGATTTGAATTTAAATATTAATATATGTTGTTAAAAAAATAATTTTCTCTATTTGAAGCTTCACGTAAAGTTGGCCATTTCAATTTAAGACAATATGTATATAAAATGAGGACTGACTGAATATTTGACTGTAATGCATATTGACTGACTCTGACTTCTGATGGCGTTCAACGTTTGTTTGTGTCTGTTTCATGTTGGAGTGAATGTTTACATGTAATGTTTGTCTACGTGTTCTGTGTTTAATGAACATTGAATTAACATGCGCATGCGAAGAAGATAAAAACACAATCTTATTTGCAGGATTTCCCAAACATTGAAATGGGACCACCGATGGAACCTGGTATTATTTTAATAACATGTAAAGACAACATGATTAACTACTGAATTTCTCTAACAGATCAATCAAAGACAGCAGGCCCAAGGAGGACGACCTGTGCGAACAAACCATTAGACATTACATAGCCTACAGTCTGGAGATTTTGTGTTTATTAAAGATTTCAGGAGGAAGAACTGGCGTTCCCACCGCTGGATGGGACCGTTTCAAGTGCTTTTGATGACACAGGGTCAAAAGGTCGCGGAGAGGTCAACCTGAGTTCACGTTAGCCACTGTAAGAAGTTCACGAGGTTTACATCGTCACATCCTGCGGGACCAGTCCAGAGCCTAGAGAACGAGGCTCCACAAAGCACCTCTGAAAAATTAGTTGCCAACACAGCTCACTCAGTAGGTTGGACCACGCCTAGCTGAGGCAGCATTAAGAACATGGAAGGCCGAGGCAGCGTCGCAGAACACCGACGTGGATTAAGGATGCCATACTATGCTGGTGCTTCCTCTTGATATGTGAGGTAATGGCTCTAGTCTGGTACCTCCTGCCGATCCGGAATGCGACTGCAACAAATCACACACATGCAGTCCCAGAAGGCCCAGCAGTGCTCAACAGGAGCAGACGCTCTAACCGTGAGATACACTGGTGTGGAGAAACACAGGCTTTGAAAGGGGCATTCAGGTGTGTGCCCCCTGATTCTTCAGTTGGCCTCATGATTCCATGGTCAGCCTTGAACGCCAATACTGGATCAGATGAAGGAAACATCTAGTCGCCAGAATGGGGAACGACTCCCTACGCCAGACACCATATGAAACTTTTCACGATGGTTAAAACGACGCAAGGACTACACATCACGGTAGACACAACGAAAGGTTCAATCATTCCATCCTCACCTTTGCCCATATTGTCAAACTATTGGAAGTTTCACCTATGTGCTCATTCATCAGGAAAGGATCTACAATTTCTTTTTGTTCTTTGTGAAGGGGGGGATGTTACTGTTGTCTCACCATATTCTCCCACAGGTATTACTGTTCAGGACAAACTCTCGGCTGATGACTAGTTCAGAGTAACGACAGGTATATCATTTTCTACAAATAATTGGTTATTGTTGGCTGAAAGTGCTGCGAATGTCTCTAATATGACTGTGTTGTCTGCATGAGACCGCGTCCTGTGCTTGGGATAATCCCGGCCCTTCTTCCGCTTGAATGTGTTCTCGATGTCATGACTAAAACTAATCCATCTTCCCATTGTAGCCAGTGGGACAGCATTTACTGTTTCACTAAAACTGATTTTAGAAGACTGGTGTTTCAGAAAAACTATAGCAAAGGTTAATTTCACGTGCATTTCTATGACTGGGACTCTTAAATTAGGAAGTCTCAATTCACAAAATTGTTTAAATATAATTCGGGTGCCAGCAAATTTTAAACCGACCTCCAGAAGCGATGAGTGGTGGTGGTGTAGTGGTGATGATTATTTGATGGGTTACCAAAAAAACTCAGCTTGCCTGTGTGCACTTGTTACCAGTTTCTATTTATAGGATGCAGGTTAATGATGTGACTGATGGTCTGATCATTTCCAATTTCTCTTATCTAACTGGCAACGTGCAAAACGCTCCGTTTACATACCCGGTAATGTCCTATAACTCAGTACTTATATCGCTGCTGGTTCTGAAGCCGTACAGAGCAACTTGCGGCTACCTCACTCATGTCTTTTCAGGATAGAATTGCTTTAGATATGCTTTTGGCTGTAAAGGGGGGCGTGTGCATAATTTTTGGTTCTCAGTTTTGTGTCTTAATTCCCAACAATACTGCTGCGGATGGTTCCTTGTCCAAAGCGCTGGATGGTCTGCATTCTTTGTCCATTCTGAAAAAATCCATTCTTTGGGGGTGAATACGTCTGTATGGGGTAATTGGATGTCTGTGTTTAGCAAGTACCACAGTTTTGTGGAATCTATGTTTGCCTCTGTTGTAGTGTCTTTCACATTTCTGTTGTTGTGTAGTTGTTGTTGCCTTGCGTGTCTGAGGGCCCTGTTAGATCGCCTGATAGCTACTGCTATTGCTCCCTTGCAACAAACTGTGCTGTGTTGAGGTTGAATTTGTTCTGCAACGACCAATATTTTCTTACTATCCCAAGTACAAGTAAATTGACACTTCCTTTGGATTTTTATCTTTAATATAAAATTTTTGCTTCCAAGTTTTTCTTTTGATTAATGTCACAAAACACTTGCTGAAACACTCCTATGTTGTTCATATTTTCAACCATTATTTAATGGCGAAGGTAAACAGATGTTTTGTGTGTCTCAACCTGTTTTGTAGCTTTACTACATTATTATATCATTTTATACTCATTTTATGTTTAATTCATTTTATCATTTGCTACGTTTTATCGTTTATGGATTTCATTCACTTGATGGTTTTTGCTCCCTGAAAAGGGGTGAAGTTGTGAAGAAGTTTTATTCATATTAAATGATGTTCTTTATGTGTCATATAAATGTAATGTTTTTTGTATCACAGTCAAGGTGTTTTCTGTGCAGCTGGGAGAGGGGTACAAACTAATGAAACAAGATATGTCTATTGAAGTACGTTTCCCAGGGTTGCTAACCTTTCCCAGAGAGTTATTTGGGAACCAGCTGTTTTATTTAGTTTTCGCATTCCATAAACATAACAGTGAATGAGCGTACAAGGTTCTGTATGTTTTCCATTGTTTCTGTTGTTTGGTCTTAGAAGGTCGAGTCTCCGCCTCGGTAGTAGAGAGAGATGAATAAAGTAACTATGCAACTCTGAGTTGGTCAGAGCGAATCTAATTTGTGCCTAATGCAGTGTGTTTTTTGCTCTCCGTCTGCAGATGTATTAAAGATTGTTTTGCTCCCTGACTTTTGTCTGGACCTCAGTCTCTGAATTTTGTGCACTTCACAATATAAATAAATCAATTTATAAAATGGAAAAAAATGGATCTAGTGTTAAATTTATTTGGATTCCGGCTCATGTCGGATTAATAGGAAATGAATTAGCAGATAAATTTGCAAAGAGTGCGACTAAAAGGAATGAAGTTGAACTTAAAGTTAAGTTTAGCAAAAATGAGATCAGAAATATGAGTAAAATCTACTACAAGAAGAAATGGCAGGAACAATGGGAGGGTGAAAGGAAGGCAAGATTTTATTATAGTATTCAAAAAAAAAAAAGTGGGGGAGTGTAGAAAAGAAAATAGGAATTGTAATGGTCTCGCAATTGTGTCCTGAACCAAGCTAACCATCAGCCAAACTCCTTTCACACGAGTCAGGATTAAACATCTTTTCCTTTATTTACGTAGAATGGAGTGAAACTGCCAAAACAGGAACAACATAAATTCAGTAAACAACTTACTTTGTTTCTCACGCATTAACATAAACGCTCATTTTTAAGTATACCTACAGGCATTGCTTCGAAGAACTCGATCTGAACACGACATTCATAATGTATCCATCCGAACATCCGCTCTGTCGTTAACAAACAAACTGACTAAATAACGTAAACGTAAAACATTTCCCTGAAAGTCCAGCAGGTGGCAGCAATGTGCCATGCAAAATAAACACTCACAGGTTACATGACACTCCCCGCCTGACATCAGTGATATCACACAACATAACATGCACAACAACCTTAACTAGTGGGCTCTTCGGGCATAAGGAGCACAACCTCAGAAATAGGCCTCAAATAAGTCTTTGCACCGGCCTGAGATGTCACTTTCAGTTCCACAACCGCAGCCATTGGCCATTCGTTACTGATGTTTTTTCAGCATTGTGCTGCTGACTGTCCTTCAGCAGCACAATGTCCCCCTTTCGAAGATTGCGATGTCGTTTGTTCCATTTGCATCGTCGCTGGAGAGAAGACAAGTACTCACTCCTCCAACGATTCCAAAAACTGCCGGCAGGTGCTTGCACTCTTTCCCACTGACAGCCAAAATAAATCCGTTTGTAACTGAAACTGTAACTGAACCTGACTCTTCATTTCATCACCAAACATCAGGAGAACATGCAACAGAAAGTCCATCAGACTGACCTTTGACCTGGAAAACTGAGATAATCTGCAGGTTGTTTTCAGACATTAAAGATGAAGATGAAGCAGCTCTGACTCCGCCCACCTCAGAGGTTGGAGGTGAAAAGCAGCTAAAGGTGAAAGTTGGTGAGCAGGTCTGACCTGATGCAGCAGCAGCAGAACTTCAGTCCTCTGAGCAGATCCTGTTCTTCACTCCAACAAGCCGTTCATTCAGCAGCAGGACTCCTCCTCTTCCTCACTCTCCTCCTCTTCCTCACTCTCCTCCTCTTCCTCACTCTCCTCCTCTTCCTCGCTCTTCCTCCTGCTGCTCCTCTGAGATCTGCTCTGTCTGTCACAGAGGAAGAGGAGGAGCTCAGACCATGATGAAGGTCTCTGTCCAGACTCAACTTCTAGCGGCTCTGACGTCATTAAATGTGGCGAAACTTAAATCAAGACAAAAAGGCCTTTTCGGATGTAAGTGCGCCATCTAGTGATTAAATGTGTTACTGCAGCTGCTGCCCGCAGGAAATGAGTGGAATAAGAATTAAAAATAAATCAATGTTTTTATTCGTTGTTCATATATTTTTATTTGTATTTTTTCTGAAATAATGTTGAATGACCAAATACTACATACTCATTAAACACATAAAAAGCTACTTATTCAGAAATATCACTTGGGGATTTTAATAAATATTCAACTTTTTAAAAATTAGACATGAACAATAAACCATCTTAAACCTCGTATGACGGTTATGTAATCAATTGAAGCTAAAACCAAAGAGCAAATATCAGTTTTCTAAAGCTATGGTTGTGTAAACACTGCAATAATAATAGTAATAATAATACAAATCAGACGACTCAAAATAAAAATCAAAACAACAGCAAACTCAAGGGAGGAAGGAGAACCAGGTTAAATCAAAATTAACTTTAATTTAATTTACAAACTGAAGTCTGTGGAACTGATTTATTGGTTTCGTGTACAAAACGGCAAAAAAAAAAAAATCACCATGGAAAAAGTTATTCAATCGTTGCCCTTTCAAAAAAAAAAAAAGAAAAAAAAATTAATCAAAACTATACACATTGTCTTAATTATTCTGAACAAAAATAATTAAATTAAATCTCATGACAAACATTTGAACCAAGCTGGACGTTTTCTCTGAGACTCCACCAGCTTTGGGTTTCTGCCCGTCTCTACGGCTCCTTTCAGAATCACTTCCTGGGGTCTCAGAGGACACAGGACTTTATACTGAGGTTCAAACTGATCAGTGATGTGCTGACGGAGAATCTGGCTCTCAGCAAAGCCTCCCACTAACACAATATACCCAACGTTGAGATCTTTGTTCAATATTTCTCTAAGGCTCTCAGTGATTCCCTGCAGACTCTCATCATAGAAAGATTTGAGTTTCTCTCTGGAGATTCTGATGGATCCATTATTCCAGGAAGCTCCTTCCACTGAATCAAAGAATGTTTCAATATCTTTCTTTTTCTTTTTCTGAGCCAACATGACCAGGTTATACGGGCAACTGATCTGAACATCTTCATCCAAATGTTTGAGACAAGTAAAATCAAACATCATCTTCTGAACCTCATTGGAGAATTTTTTCTCATATTCATCCCAGACTTCATCGGAGAAGATTTTCCTCAGGAATTGTTTGAATTTTCCATCCACAGATCTTCCTCCCAGATAGTACTGAGAGACGTTGTGCAGCTTCTTCATGGCTCCTCCTTCCAGGACGTCATAAACAGTGAAGTGAATTTTTTTATCTGTTTGCAAACAGAAAGAGAATAAATCAGATTAAATGATACATTTCAGAACAACTTTTTCAACATTCTAACTCACATTTAACAAAAAATACAAAAATAAAATCATTTCATCCATTCACTATCTAACCCACTGATTCCTGCAGAGTTATCAGGGTGTTGGTGCCTATCTCTCTAGTGATCATTGGGCGAGAGACGGGGTTCACCTGGACAGGTCACCATCACAGGACAACACAGAGACACACAGGACAGACACCTTTATAGAGACCAGTTAACCTAACAGTCATGTTTCTGGACTGTAGAGGAAGTCGGAGTACCCAGAGAGAAACCAGGGATGAACAGGGAGAACATGGAAACTCCATGCAGAAAGACCCCAGACTGGGATTCAAACCCAGAACCTTCTTGCTGCAAGGCAGCAGAGAAACCAGCTGATCCACCATGAAGCACAACATCACTTTAATATGTTTATTGTGAACACAGAGAGTTTAAAACTTTTCTCTCACTAAACCTTTAAATAAAGGTGAGTAACTTTTACCTCCACAGTCGACAACAAGGAACCGTTTCCCGTCTCTTTGGGTCTCCAGCAGAACTTTGGTTTCTTCTGGTTCCACAGTAAACTTTACGACCTCCTGACTTCCTGCTGGATCTGTAGAAACACAGAAACCTCACTGAGCTGCTCTATGATCAATGATCAATGTTTTACTGGTAGATTCAGGTTTTTAGTTTATTTATCCCTCATCTCTGTTGCCATGGTGATGCTAGAAATCTCTGGAGAAGAATTTTCCAGATCAGTGATGATCCAGAGTTAAAGCAGATCCTCAGACCGATCATAGAAAGAGAAGAAAATAAGATTGAAAGAGAAAATTTACAAAAATGAACAGAGAATTTAACAGAAATCTGAGTAGAAATTACTCTGAAGGTGTCAGAATTCATTGTTGGAGGAAGTGATGTCACTGATATTGATGTCTTTATCAATAAAGACTTTTTTCCTACATTTTTTAAGCTTTAAGAAAATAAAAAAAATAATCATAATCAGATTATGAGCTCTGAGAAGACTCATTTTTCAGATTAAAAGAACATTTTAAAAATAAAAACCCTAATTATATATTAAATAGACTTTTCATTAAACAAGTTATATATTAAAATGTTTTTTATAAGTTTGTTTTGATATTATAATCTTACATATTTGAATTAATTATTATCATTCACAGAAATAAGTTTGAAAACATCAGCCTGTGTTTAATTAATCTACGTAATTTTTTACTTTATAGCTGATTTATTGAAATAAATTAACTTTTAAATAATATTTAAAATTATTGAATCTGTTTGTATGTAGTTAAACATTTTATAGATCATTTTATTTTGTCTGGCTATTAATTACTTCATATGAGGATTCTGAATTATTTGCATCATTATGTTCACAGATCCACTGGTGTTAAAATATAATTTCACAGTCTGTGGTTAAATTGAGTTTTATTATGGGATATTTGAAGCAATTAACATTTTCAGTTTTTTTCTTTCTAAATAACTGAAACAAAACAACCTGAATGTTGATTTATTTACTTAGAAACCTGAGAGCTGACAGTGAGGTTTTCCTCCAAGCAGCAGCTGCCTGGGAAACTCAGCAGGAAGAAGGACTTGGTTACAGCGTGTCGCTGTGCAGAGCTGCAGATAGAAGTTAGAGGAGCTGGAGGAGGAGAAGATGGAGCTGATACTGCTGCTGCACTGGAGAGGCTGCTGCAGCACTGGAGAGGCTGCTGCAGCACTGGAGAGGCTGCTGTTGCACTGGAGAGGCTGCTGCAGCACTGGAGAGGCTAATTTATGAAAGTTATTTATTTTTACCATAAATCCAGATTGATGTTGATGTGGTCAAATTTTAACACCTTAAACCTTTAAATTGATGGATTCACAAACTGGTTATTTATTTTGTTATGTTATATCACATTCATAAAGAGCAAATAGAAATAAGTATTTAAACATGAAATTAAAAATATTAATATTTTGCAAATGTTTCTGAAGGCAGTTTCTTGCCATTTTCCCTCTGAGAAATATAACTTTCTATCTTAACAGTCTTGATCATTTATTTTTCTGACTTTTAGATGAAGATATAACTTGATGCCCTCAGCAGATGGAAGAATCTGAAAGTCTTTAGACTTTAATGATCCATCATCCTGATCAGCTTCTAGAGTTTTCAACTAAAGACTCTTTGGACATAAAATAATTTCTGTCTGTAAAACAATAATCTATGTTATTTTCATAACAAGGTTATTGATCATCACTAATGTACATTTTAATTTTAGGGTTTTTTTCTGGTGTTCAGAGAAATTAAGACAAATTTCTCTGAAAAAGGTAAATAGTGATGCAAAAGAAAATGTCATGAAAAAAAATAAAATCTTTCGAAAACCTAAAAATCAAGCAATCATGATCACATTGAAAGATAGTCTGACTCTCCTTTAAAGATCAATTATTCTGATTAGTGTATGTTTAATCATGATGATGGTTTGTCTGAAACAACAGCTCTGCTGGTTTTACAGGAAAACAGAGAATTAGAAAAACTTGAAAGTATTTTAACAAATCAATAAAATATTTAAGCATTTTATTGGTTATTTAAAACATAACCAAACTGATATTTAAATGATGATCATCAATTTTCTAACTTTTATCCAGATCATGATTGAGACTAAATTCTAATTAACCATTCAGCCACATTATTGAAATTCAGTTTCAGTATTAGACCCAGATCTGATCACTGTTAAACCATCAGAATCAAGAAATCAGGTAAACAGAACCTGCCTAACAACATGAAGTAGGCGATGTCATGGTGTATTTGAAATAAAGTTAAGAACAAATGAGAAACCAAGTAACTGACATCAGTTAGAAGCTCAAAATCAAAAATACTCTTTTGATTCCAAAGTGAAATTAAATAAGGTTAGAAAGTCATTTCTACACTGAAAAAAATACCTCTTTGGATGAACATAAAAAAATTATGGAAAGGATTTTCACCTGCTTACTTTGCGTTATTTCAGCACCATGTACTTGTGTTACTCCTATTTAAAGCAAATGTGTTCGGTCAACCTAATTTATTAAGATTCTTCCAATGTAAAAATTTTGGTCCACTTGTTACTATGGTTATTTTATGGATGATTGTAAATCAAATGTGTTGGCTCAACTTAATATATGATGGTTATTGTAAGTTAAACCAAATGAGTTGGCTCTACTTCATTCATTATGGTTATTCAAATTCAAATGAAATGTGTTGGCTCAACGTATGTTTTAAAGGTTCCTTTAACTCAGTTACTATAGTTTGACCCAGTGTAATGTAATAGAGCCAGCCAAACTAATCTGCAATGTTTAGGACCAAATCATTGACCTTAGTTGATTAAGATGAATGTAAATGTAGTTGAAACCACCTTATTTTACAGTGGTACCTTCACACTACTTGATTAAGTAGGTCCAACTCACAAAATTTAAGTTAGCTCAACAAATATGCTTCATGCTAAAAGAAAGCTAGTTAATCGTGTGGAAATCCTTTCCATTATTTAATCATGTTAATTCAAAGACTTTTTTTAAATTTTTGACGTAGGTGGGGTGTCAGCTCCACGTAGGTGATTAACCTAGACCAATATTTAATTATAATATATTTAATTATATATATACATATTTGTGTTTCTTAGCACAAATGTTTCAAAGGCAAACGTGATAACATCATGTCAGATAAACATAGGTTCAACAACCTAGCGTTAATTAAATGTATTCAAGATGAGATAACGTGATTCAATTACGTTATCTCAACGTTATGCACAATGCTGCGAGGAAAACGTAGTCTTCTCATAAAGCTAAACGGTTATTTCGCCTGATCTCGTGTCATTTCCCATAATCACGCGTGATCTCCCGTGATCTCACTCGTTGTCTTCAGCACAATATCAGTCTGACTATAATGAATCACGTTACCTCAACATGATTTAATTTCGTGAACGTTAAGTTGTTACATTTCTTGTTTATCAAACATGATTTTATCACGTTTTCGTTTCAAACCCAAAATTATTGGGTTAAAGTTACATGATATTCTTTTGTTAATGTAACATCCCCCTAGGTTCCTTTTTTACTGTGTAGGAGCCACAGCCGCAAAAAACTGAGCTTCTTTCTGGGTTTTAGACAAACCAAAAGCTGCTGATAATTCAATAATGAGAAAAAGAGATAGAGAGATAATTGGTAAAACTGACCTTCATGGGAGAGTTTAAGACCAGAAACTCTGGTTTCATAAAGCCCACAAAAGGTCTGATGATTTCCAAGATGTATAAGAAAATCTTATGGACTCAAGAAACCTGAAGGAAACCAGGACGTCTGCCTCTGATTGGTTAAAAAGCTGCTTGAGATGCTGAGTCATCAAACATGAACTAATACTGAAAACTGATTTAAAATTATTCAGCAACAAAGAGTGAAGCAAAATTTCTCCTCAGTGAAATTTTGCTTCACTGATTCTGGGTGAAGATTGAAACAATCAGTTATTAGATAGAGGAGGAAATGATTATTTGTCCGGTTGGCTTTAAAGATCTGGTAAAACATTTAGGAACAAAAACTTAACAAATAGATTTGCTTCAAAACAATTAGTCCAAACAGATCACCTAAGGAATCCATTGATATATTAGACTTGTCCTATAAAACAGATCAAAATCTGTTAAATATTAAATGTTTGCATGCCAGACGTTATAGATCCACACAGTACCGTTACAGCTGGTATCAGGTTCTGCTGCTCCTGCAGGTTGATCCTGTGAGTCTCTGCTGTGGTTCTGTGTGATGAAACCATCAGGTTGAAGGTTCAAACACCAGGTCAAAGCTGCTTCTGACTCCAAAACAAACATCAGTTTGTCTTTAGTGTCGTCTGTTACCAGACCAGCCTGGAGGAGAAACCAGACGTCTGATTCTGCTGAACATTTCAGAGCTGATGTGACTTTAAAGACATGATGTTACCAGAGTTACAGATTTTATTATGAGCTCTTTAGTGAAATCCTTCAAGATGTCAGGAACAGTCAGAACCCAGGTGAAATCATCAGCTGTGAACTCTCCACCTTCTGGATGAGATTTGATGGTTTTCAGAGCATCGTCCTTCAGGAACCTCAGAGCTTCAGTAAAAACCTTCAGGGTCGACATCCACTTCCAGTTGACTGTGTAGATTTTCTCCGACCAGACGTTCTGTGAACAGGTTCAATCTGTTAGTTTATATTCACACCAGGTTAGTTTATCAAATCTACTGCTGGTGAACTACTGTTAGTCCAAGCAGAAACTTATTTCTTTAATGAGCTGAACAGCAATTATTTTTCTATTTAGGTTTCTGTTTGATTTAAATATGAAATAACAGATTTTACTGGTTAGAAAAACTAATCAGAGACGGATTCTGCGTTTATTTGATCTCATCTGTTTCAGATGGCTTCATAGTTCAATTTTAATTTATGTCTCGACTTCCTGCTCCAAAGTGATGGATTGTCACATGATGAAACCACTACATATACATAAACACACACTTAGGCCTGTCACGATAACAGATTTTGCTGGGCGATAAATTGTCTCAAAAAATTATTGCGATAAACGATAATATTGTTTGAAGACCTTTTTACATTGATTTAATGGAAATTACGTAATAATACATGTGATTTCCTGCCAAAGATAGATACACTTTACTTTCAAAAGAATACTTAACACTGGGACTGATACACAAAATAAATAAAACAACCAAAACCAAAAATAAAATTCTTAGTCTCCATTACTTATAAATGTGCTTGAATAAAAACTAAACAGCATATAGCCAAAGTGGAAATAAACACTGCATTCAACCAACAGAGTGCAGATTATGAAGTCTGTATAGTATATTGCCCTTCAGTAATCATTAGATTTAAATAGAGAAGACATCCGACTGCCTGATGCAATAGTTCAAACTACAGGATTTTTTACCCCGAACGACAATCTTAGAACGTTCTTCGTTCTGAGATCGTCACTAGTGTTGTGTGTTACGGTAGATCGTTGTGCCGCTCCGATCTAAATCAAGGATTTATCCAGACTGGGAGAGTGACGCAACCTGTTGAATGTGACCGGTAGCCAATCAGAAAGCGCGGATTCTCTTCCTGCTTTCTGAGGGGAAACACGGAGGGAATCCCGAACAGCTGACACGGCGCAACCCGAAGTCCAGCAGACATTGGAAACAACATGAATGTTTATTTAACAGTTCGTTCAAAGAAAATATCAATAACTAGGGGAGGAGTTGGAGCAAAATTTCTACCAGAAAACCCGGTAACTTTTCAGCTGCTCTCTGTTAACGTGACCTAAATAGTTATAATGATTTTCATTCAGTCAGACTGACACTAGCTACATGCATTGCAGGTAGATTGTAGTAAGGAATTGATTAATGCCTGGTTTCAAAATTAGTGAACTGGACTCATTATTTTGTGTCCATTGTTGGACACAACACGGTTTCGATCGAACCGTTATAGCGAGGATTCTGTCGGCTAATGTGTCTCTCAGGTTTTGATAATGGGCCGACAATCCGCGACATAAGATGGTGCAGCGCGCGCTGGGCATTACACTAAGAAAGTAAGGAAGGGAGGAAGTGGAGAGCACCAAAGTTGAGTCTTTTTTCATTCAGTGTCATCAACAGTAAGAGGAAAAAGAAGGAAGAAACGATATAGTCGATAATTAAAATGAGGTCGATAGTTTTAATTTATCGTTCGATTAATTGACTTATCGTTTATCGCGACAGGCCTACACACACTTATATATCTCTATATAATATTTTTTCTTTTTCTGCTGCCCTTCAGCAGAAAAAAAAACAAACATTTGAGTCCTGTGTGCATTCGCTTTAGGTCTGTGGGTTTGCTGTGATGTGCTTGTTTATTTCGGTTCTCTAACTGTTAATAAATTGCATTTTGAAAAATATGATTGATATTTCTCTTTACAAGACTTTAATAAAATGTAACTATTGGAAAAGAGCTGAAGTATTGGATTCCCCCTCATAACTTTAGCAAATAAAGAGCAAATGTTTCCAAATTCACAGCATTTTTTGTTCATGGAGAGGAATAAAACTTTCTGTATAAAATATTTTGTTCCCATATTATGAAGAACAGATTATTTCAGACAGATGAAATATTTGATTTCTATCCTTAACTTTGACAAGCAAAGAGTAAATGTTTCCAAATAAGTCTGAGCCACCAAAAATTAGCAACTAGAAATTTGTTTAATCCAGTAATCTGTCATATTTTCATTATCAGGTGATTTTCCACACTGTAAAAAAGGAACCTAGGGGGTTGTTACATTAACAAAAGAATATCATGTACTTTTAAAAATAATTCCATGTTTAAGACAAAAAAGTGATACAATCATGTTGGATAAACAAGATATTCAACAACTTCACGTTTATAAAATTGAATTATGTTGAGCTAACATGATTCATTATAGTCAGACCGATTCTGTGCTGAAGACCATGAGTGAGATCACGGGAGATCACGCGAGATTATGGGAAATGACACGAGATCAGGCGAAATAACCGTTTAGCATTATGAGAAGACTACGTTTTCCTCGCAGCATTGTGCATAACGTTGAGAAAACGTAATTGAATCACGTTATCTCAACTTGAATTCATTTAATTAACGCTAGGTTGTTGAACCTATGTTTATCTGAATGATGTTTTTTAAATGTTGAACCTATGTATATATATATATATATATATATATATATATATATATATATATATATATATATATATATATATATATATATATATATATAATTCCCTTCTCACCCACCGCGGGTGGTTCTTATCCTCTGAGCTCGGGTCCTCTACCAGAGGCCTGGGAGCTTGAGGGTCCTGCAGTATCTTGGCTGTGCCAAGGACTGCACATTTCTGGACTGAGATGTCTGATGTTGTTGCTGGGATCTGTTGTAGCCACTGCTCCAGTTTGGGGGTGACTGCCCCGAGGGCCCCGATGACCACAGGCACCACTGTGGTCTTCACCTTCCAGGCCCTCTCCAGTTCCTCCCTAAGGCCCTGGTATTTCTCCAGTTTCTCGTGCTCCTTTTTCCTGATGTTGCAATCACTTGGTATTGCTACATCTACCACAACGGCTTTCCTCTGTTGTTCATCCACTATGACAATGTCTGGTTGGTTCGCCATTACCATTCTGTCTCTCTGGGTCTGGAAGTCCCACAGGATCTTAGCTCTGGCATTCTCCACCACCTTTGGGGGTGTTTCCCACTTTGATCTCGGGGTTTCCAGTCCATATTCTGCACAGATGTTTCTGTACACTATGCCTGCCACTTGGTTATGTCGTTCCATGTACGCTTTTCCCTGCCAGTATCTTGCACCCTGCTGTTATGTGCTGGACTGTCTCAGGGGCCTCCTTGCACAACCTACACCTTGGGTCTTGTCTGGTGTGGTAGATCTGGGCCTCTATTGCTCTGGTGTTTAGGGCCTGTTCCTGGGCGGCCATGATGAGGGCCTCTGTGCTGTCCTTGAGTCCAGCTTTTTCCAGCCATTGGTAGGATTTACTGATATCAGCCACTTGGGTTATTTGCTGGTGGTACATCCCATGTAGGGGCTTGTCCTCCCATGATGGTATCTCTGGCACCTCAACCTCCGTTCCCTGTTGTCTGAGACATTCACTGAGCACATTGTCTGTTGAGGCTTTGTCCCTGATGTATTTATGGATCTTAGTTGTTTCGTCCCTGACAGTGGTGCTCACACTCACTAGTCCTCTGCCTCCTTCCTTGCGGCTCGTGTACAGTCTCAGGGTGCTGGATTTGGGATGGAACCCTCCATGCATTGTTAGTAGCTTTCTAGTCTTAATATCTGTGGCTTTTATCTCCTCCTTTGGCCAGCTAATTATTCCAGCAGGGTATCTGATTACTGGCAGGGCGTAGCTGTTTATCGCACGGATTTTGTTCTTGCCATTGAGCTGGCTTCTCAGGACTTGCCTTATTCGCTGGAGGTATTTAGCTGTGGCTCCTTTCCTTGTGGCCTCATCGAGGTTGCCATTTGCTTGTGGTATACCTAGGTACTTGTAACTGTCCTCTATGTCTGCTATTGTTCCTTCTGGGAGTGAGACCCCTTCTGTGTGGATCACCTTCCCCTCTTTGTAATCAGCCGACCACACTTCTCTAGTCCGAATGACATCCCAATGTCCGTGCTGTAGATCCTGGTGGTATGGATCAGTGAGTCGATGTCTCGCTCACTCTTGGCGTACAGCTTGATGTCATCCATGTAGAGAAGGTGACTGATGTTGGCCCCCATTTTTGAGTCGGTATCCGTAGCCAGTCTTGTTGATAATTTGGCTGAGGGGGGTTCAGGCCTATGCAGAACAGTAGCGGGGACAGAGCATCTCCTTGGTATATGCCACATTTGATGGACACTTGTGCAAGTGGTTTGCAGTTGGCTTCAAGGGTGGTTTTCCACAGCCTCATCGAGTTTGCAATGAAGGCTCTCAGAGTCCTGTTGATGTTATACATCTCTAAGCATTCAATGATCCAAGTATGTGGCATTGAGTCATAGGCTTTCTTGTAATCAATCCAAGCCATGCACAGGTTGGTGTGTCGGGTTTTGCAGTCTCGGGCAACTGTGCGGTCTATGAGGAGTTGGTGTTTGGCTCCTCTGCTATTTACACCGATACCTTTCTGTGCCATGCTCATGTGTTTATCCATGTGTTTGCTTATCTTGGCCGCTATGATGCCTGACATGAGCTTCCAGGTTGTGGAGAGGCAGGTTATTGGTCGGTAGTTGGGTGGGACTGGACCCTTTGATGGATCCTTCTGGATTAGGATTGTCCGCCCTTCAGTTAACCATTCAGGGTGAGTCCCACTTTGTAGCAGCTGGTTCATTTGGCCTGCCAGTCGCTCATGGAGGGCAGTGAGTTTCTTTAGCCAGTAGGCATGGATCATGTCAGGCCCTGGTGCTGTCCAGTTTTTCATACCTGAGACTCTTTCTTGGACATCTGTCACAGTGATGGTTACCGGGGCTTGCTCAGGGAGGTTGCTATGGTCCTCTCGTAGAGAGATCAACCACTGTGCATTGCTGTTGTGGGACGCCTCCCTTTCCCATATGCCTTTCCAGTATTGTTCCGTCTCCAGCCTTGGTGGGTCTGCTCTGTTATTATTACCCTGCCATTGAGAGTACACCTTAGCTGGTTGAGTGGAGAAGAGCCGATTAATCCTTCTGGATTCATTCTCCCTTGTGTATCTCTTTAGGCGGCTGGCCAAGGCTTGGAGCCTCTGTTTGGCAGTTTCGAGTGCTTCAGGTATGGGCATCTGTCTGTACTTTCTGGGTACTGGTCTTTTCATTGTACCCTTGTGGAGCTCTGACAGTTGGCTCACTTCCCTCCTTGTTACCTTGATTTTAGCCTCTAACCGTCTTTTCCATGGTGGGTATATATATATATATATATATATATATATATATATATATATATATATATATATATATATATATATATATATATATATATATACACATACATATATATCTTGTATTATAATTAAATATGATTAAATATTAGTCTAGGTAAATCACGTACGTGGAGCTGACACCCCACCTACAGTACGTCAAAAATCCAGCAAATAATAAAAAAATGTCTTTGAATTAACATCATTAAATAATGGAAAGGATTTCCACACGATTAACTAGCTTTCTTTTAGCATGAAGCATATTTGTTGAGCTAACTTAAATTTTGGGAGTTGCACCTACTTAATCAAGTAGTGTGAAGGTACCACTGTAAAATAAGGTGGTTTCAACTACATTTACATTCATATTAATCAACTAAGGTCAATGATTTGGTCCTAAACATTGCAGATTAGTTTGGCTGACTCTATTACATTACACTGGGTCAAACTATAGTAACTGAGTTAAAGGAACCTTTAAAACATACGTTGAGCCAACACATTTCATTTGAATTTGAATAACCATAATGAATGAAGTAGAGCCAACTCATTTGGTTTAACTTACAATAACCATCATATATTAAATTGAGCCAACACATTTGATTTACAATCATCCATAGAATAACCATAAGTCAAGTTGAGCCAACACAATTGCTTTACATTGGAAGAATCTTAATAAATTAGGTTGACCGAACACATTTGCTTTAAATAGGAGTAACACAAGTACATGGTGCTGAAATAACGCAAAGTAATCATGTGGAAATCCTTTCCGTAATTTTTTTATGTTCATCCAAAGAGGTATTTTTTTCAGTGCAGAAAGCTTACGCTCTCATCTTTTCAGGAAGTCTAGTCTTTGTGCCCTGCTATCAGCCAGCTTCTCTCCTATTATATCTGCAATGAAAAATTAAAATACACACAATGTGTTGGAAAAGATGACTGACTTTTATTTGTCAGGCTTAAATAACAAAAGTTGGAAAAAGACTGATTTTCGTGGCGATTAAAAAAAACACAAAACTGTGTAAGAAAACCTCCACAAAAACCTTGTTTATTTATTTATCTCACAATTTTGTTATTGTTGTTTTTTTACAGCAGCTACCAATAAAAGTGAAAGTTACAACCTTAAGATGATTATTTGAGTTATTTTACCAAGAAATCAATCAGAAGTGCCATGAAAACAGTCGGATCTCTGGCTGCAGTGAATGATCCCGATACAGAGGCAACAGATTTTCACCTCATCTGAATCAGATGATGCATTTAAACACTCCTCATTATTCAAGAGGTGATTTGCATTGAGGAAGAATCTGAGGAGGAATTTTGCATGCAAAGAGGTGGAGGGGGAGATTGTTTTCTGGTGTTTTATAAATTAGGCTTTTCTTTGACACAGGACACTTTTGGATTTTGAACATACATACACATTTAGTATGATTCCAGTGGATTTTTTTTTTTAAGAAATGAGACCTGAAGTAAAGTTCTGCTTTTACTGAAATCCTGTTGTGCAAAAGTTTAGACACTATTAAATTAATGGCTTGGCACAGTGGCGCCCCCTATCCAGGCTATAGGCCTCGACACAAACATAATGAGTTTGAGTCATCTCTACCTTTGCTGCTTGTCTTTCCCCCATTTCTGTCAGATTACTTTGAATAAAGGCCAACAGTAGAAAAAAACCAAAAAAAAAAAAAAAAGCAAAAAAGCTTTTAAACTACAACTGGAAATGAAAGAGATAATATTATAATTATAGAGACTCAGTGTTAAGATGTGTCTACAGCAGGTGAAAAACTGTGAAGGGAGAAAAGTTCAGGTTTAAAATATTTCAGATAATTAATAAAGTGAGTCAGTTTTAAAATGAGAAAACTGATGTGTTCATAGAAAACATGATGGGATCCAAGAAAGAAGAACATTTATCTGCAGATCTTTACTTTTACTTACTATGTTATGGACCCTCCTCTTGAAGTTTTCAATGAAATAATGTTTCTCAGCTTCTTCTTCTCTCATATTATTAAATGCTGTTTTAGCTTCATAACCAAACTTCATAAATTCTTCATGTTCATCAAACAGGATGCAGGTTGGAGTCTTTGGGGTGTCTAGTCCAAGTCCATTACTCCATCTCTTTATCTGGGTTTCACCTCCTTCCTGTCTGGGTTCAACATTGAAGGCGTAGCCACTGAATCCTGAACCAAAGTCTATGGCTATGATGAGAGAGTCAGTTTGAACTGGATGGAGAAGAAGAGAAAGTTAGAATATGAATAAAGAGAAGTTTATGACTGTTTTTACAATAAATTACGGAAAGTTCATTCTGTAATAAAAGCATGGACACAATTAAATTTTTTAGTGAAATTCTGCAATTGAAAAACTAAACTGAAACATAAATGTCAGTAATTTAATATTTATTTTACTCGGATTATACCTCGGATTATCTACCTGCCCTACGATGAACTGGTTACCAGTCCAGAGGGATCCCCCCTCAGTCAATGGTTATAGGAACAAACACATTAATGTCTGAATGGATGAGTGAGTCTGAATAATAGATGGATGAACGGATGGATGCTGGAACTCCTAAATATTTAATAATTTTACATAAAACAAAGGAAATACATTTTGTTTCATATCATCTATTATAATTAGTATTTCTACTGTTTATTTAATAATTTTCTTTTTTTATTATAATTATATTTCTGCAACATATTTCCTAATTTTAACCTTCATATTAATAACTCGTAATAAAGACAAACTCTATTATAAATATATTATTTATGAAATATGATTTATATTTACTGTACTGACCTTTGACATCAAGCAGTACCTGTTTCCTGGTCAGGATTTTTTTGGACCCATATTTGTAGACGATGCAGCTGTAGGTTCCTGTGTCTCTGCCTGTTGGATTCTTCAGGATCAAACTGAAGTCTCCAAATTTACCTTCTTTCACAATCTCTGTTCTTTCCTTATAATGCTTGTGTTTTTCAGAACAGCTCACAAAATCCACAGAATCCATGGAAACTTTCCTGTAACACACATGGACTATCCTGCCAGTGTTGTGTCTCCACTTTACTCTGATGTCTTTAGGCAGACAGGCTGCAGTTTTAAATGGCAGCAGAACAGACTCCTCTCCTGAATCCACCTTCACCCTGTAGACTGAGAAACAAACAGATGAGCTGCACTGACAGCAGTAGAGCTGATGATGTTGATGATCACAGTAATGGAGCCTCAGTGATTTTCCAGGAGAAAAACATTTCAGTCACAAAGTGAAACTCAGGATTTAGTGACCAGATGCTGACAGTGGATCCATCTGATCTAAACTAAAGACTCACTATCATCTACATGTTGATTCATAAAGAGAAATCACTGCTATTGTTTCTGCTTTTTAACCAACAGATAAACTACAGATAAACTACATTACTGTTGTTTCCTGCTAATTGGAGAGAAAAACACTTGACTGATGGATCTTCCTGTAATGTGGGTTTGATTTGGATTTAGTGGATCAGAGAAGAAACAACATGAATATTCAACAGGAAAGACAGAACTCTGGTTCTGGGAATTTAACAAGATGAGTGGATTAAACATTTTGATTAAAGAACAATCCATTAGAAAAATTTGACATTCAAATTTTGAGTCATTATTAGGTCATTATTATGTGATTTGAAAGTTTTATGCTGCACAACATCAATCTAACAAATGAAAGTCAGTCAGATAACTAGCTGAGTGATTATTATCACTCAGAATCAAAAATAGTTTTGATTTATAAAAACTATAAATCACTCCTCCCAACCACGCCCCTCCAAACTAAAAACTGGAGGGGCGTGGTTGGGAGGAGTGCTCCCTCCGATCTGAACTCGAGTGGTGTTCTGTTGCTGGACTTCTGTGCTCGTCACGGATTGTCCATAACGAACACCGTGTTCAGGCATAAGGGTGTCCATATGTGCACTTGGCACCAGGACACCCTAAGCCGCAGTTCGATGATCGATTTTGTCATCGTTTCGTCGGATCTGCAGCCGTATGTCCTGGACACTCGGGTGAAGAGAGGTGCGGAGTTGTCCACTGACCACTACCTGGTGGTGAGTTGGCTCCGGTGGTGGGGGAGGATGCCGGTCAGACCTGGCAGGCCCAAACGTGTTGTGAGGGTCTGCTGGGAACGTCTGGCGGAGTCCCCTGTGAGACGGAGCTTTAACTCCCATCTCCGGCAGAGCTTCAAACACGTCCCGGAGGAGGCGGGGGACATTGAGTCCGAGTGGACCATGTTCCGTGCCTCCATTGTCGAGGCGGCTCATCGGAGCTGCGGTCGCAAGGTTGTCGGTGCCTGTCGTGGTGGCAACCCTCGAACCCGTTGGTGGACACCTTCGGTGAGGGATGCTGTCAGGCTGAAGAAGGAGTCCTATCGGGCCTTTTTGGCCTGTGGGACTCCGGAAGCGGCTGATGGGTACCGGCGGGCGAGCGGCGGCGGCTAGGTGGACCGTGGGAGGAGTTCGGAGAGACCATGGAGAAAGACTTCCGTATGGCTTCGAGGCGATTCTGGTCCACCATCCGGCGTCTCAGGAGGGGGAAGCAGTGTAGCACCAACACTGTTTACAGTGCGGGTGGTGTGCTGCTGACTTCGACTTGGGACGTTGTGGGTCGGTGGGCGGAGTACTTCGAAGACCTCCTCAATCCCACCAACATGCCTTCCATTGAGGAAGCTGAGCCTGAGACTCTGGGTTGGGCTCTCCAATCTCTGGGGACGAGGTCGCCGAGGTAGTTAAAAAGCTCCTCGGTGGCCGGGCCCCGGGGGTGGATGAGATTCGCCCGGAGTATCTCAAGGCTCTGGATGTTGTAGGGTTGTGTTGGTTAACGCGTCTCTGCAATATCGCATGGACATCGGGGGCAGTTCCCCTGGATTGTCAGAGTGGGGTGGTGGTCCCCCTGTTTAAAAAGGGGGATCGGAGAGTGTGCTCCAACTATAGAGGGATCACACTCTTAAGCCTCCCGGGCAAGGTCTATTCAGGGGTACTGGAGAGGAGGGTCCGTCGGATAGTCGAACCTCGGATTTTGGAAGAGCAGTGTGGTTTTCGTCCTGGTCGTGGAACACTGGACCAGCTCTACACCCTCAGCAGGGTCCTGGAGGGTGCATGGGAGTTCCCAGTGAGGGTTGGACTCCGCCAGGGCTGCCCTTTGTCACCCATTCTGTTCATTACTTTTATGGACAGAATTTCTAGGCACAGCCAGGGTGTTGAGGGGATCCGTTTTGGTGGCTTTAGGATTGCATCTCTGCTTTTTGCGGATGATGTGGTCCTGTTGGCTTCATCGGGACGTGATCTTCAGCTCTCACTGGAGCGGTTCGCAGCCGAGTGTGAAGCGGCCGGGATGAGGATCAGTGCCTCCAAGTCTGAGACCATGGTCTTGAGTCGGAAAAGGGTAGAGTGCCTTCTCCGGGTCGAGGGAGATGTCCTGCCCCAAGTGGAGGAGTTCAAGTATCTCGGGATCTTGTTCACGAATGAGGGAAGAAGGGAGCGTGAGATCGACAGGCGGATTGGTGCAGCGTCCCGCCGTGAAACGGGCGCTCTACCGGTCCGTCGTGGTGAAGAGAGAGCTGAGTCAAAAAGCGAAGCTCTCGATTTACTGGTCGATCTACGTTCCTACCCTCATCTATGGTCATGAGCTTTGGGTAATGACCGAAAGAACGAGATCGCGAATACAAGCGGCTGAAATGAGTTTTCTCCGTAGGGTGGCTGGGCTCTCCCTTAGAGATAGGGTGAGAAGCTCGGTCATCCGGGAGGGACTCGGAGTAGAGCCGCTGCTCCTCCACATCGAGAGGAGCCAGTTGAGGTGGCTCGGGCATCTGGTCAGGATGCCTCCTGGACGCCTCCCTGGTGAGGTGTTTCGGGCACGTCCCACCGGAAGGAGGCCCCGGGGAAGACCCAGGACACGCTGGAGGGACTACGTCTCTCCGCTGGCTTGGGAACGCCTCGGGATTCCCCCGGAGGAGCTGGAGGAAGTGGCTGGGGAGAGGGAAGTCTGGGCCTCCCTTCTTAAGCTGCTACCCCCGCGACCCGACCCCGGATAAGCGGCAGAAGATGGATGGATGGATGGATGGATGGATGGATGGATGGATGGATGGATGGATGGATGGATGGATGGATGGATGGATGGATTTATAAAAACTTGCTGGTCTGCATCCAAGTTGCTGGCAGGTTATCTATAATCAGATGTTTAAATACTTTAAACTGTTCCTGTTTGTGGCTTTATTTTGCCAGAAACAGAAACAATTTAAAGTATTTCATCATATAATGTAGCAGAGGAAATAAAAGAAACTGTAAAAACATTCATGTGTAATTTTAACATGTTAATCTTTCATATATAAACATTTCCAATTTTCAATTAAACATTTTTGTCCTTTAACAGCAGGATTATGATCTCAAAATTAAGAAAGATAGATTGAACCAGATGGGGACAAAGGGAAAATGAAGGTAAAAATGAAGAAAGTCTTTTCCCAGCAAGGACACAGTTTCTGATTAGAGATGATGGAAAATGGATGGAAATGAACTCAGGACAACCTAGAAGAAAATCTGTTAGAGGCTCAGAACAACTTGAGCCTGGAGTGAACGTCCATTTTCTAGCAGAACGACCCTAAAGCTAAAGCTGGAGGCACAAAGTGACACTTTAGATCAAACCAGATTCATGTGTCAGAATGAACAAGTCAAGTTTTAGTTCTAAACTCAGCCTGGTTTTTGTCACACAGACTTATAAATTACAGACTCTGTTCATCCAGTGTGACTGATCTCTTGCTTTGTTACAAAGAATAGAAAAGATTTCAGTAAAACTCATGGAGATAAAAACCAGACAGACGTGATGTCAGTGAAAGATGGTACAAAATATTGACTCCAAGGTGCTGAATGCCATTATTTGACACATTGTTCATAAGTTTATTGATTTTAATATAGAAAACAATTATTGATTTCTTTTCATTGGACAATGTTGTTCTATGTGTTGTTCTATTGCATAAAATCTCTAAACTTTTTTTATGTATTATGTAACTTTTGGCTTGAATAAATCCAGGTGAACCTGGTGAATGTTGATGGGACGACATGATTCCTTTATCTTCATAAAACACAAGATGGGTGAATTGATGTGTTGATGGAAAACTGCAGTACTTTCCATTATAAACTTGTACATTATTTCTATTGTCATTAACCCATATTGGCTTCATGTGGGTTCAGTTCCTGGACATAGAAACATTGAAAACTCAACATTTTAGGGAATCCAGGCCAAAACTGTAACTGACAACATTGAAACCATGAAGCTCTGATGCTTCCTTCCTTTCATAAATCATTGTCTGAAATGGTCACAATCTGTCTCAGGAAAACTCAGAAAATCTCACCATGTTAGACATTAGTATTGATACTGATGTAAGAGGAACTCACCTGATATGAAATAATGTCGGAAATGAAATAAAAGGCCTCCAGAAACAAGAAGTAGAACCAACAGAACCAGGAAAATTTTGGCCCAAGTTGGAAAAATTTCTATGGAAAAACAAAAACCAGTTAGAGATCAGACATTTCTCTATTCTGAGAACATTTTAATTTTTGAGTCTTTTTTCTCTTTTTGTTTCCTTTAGTAATTTAATTGAAATGAAGTAAAAAGCAAATTTTAAATATATTTTCAGGTTTTACAAATAAAATGTTTTGTCCAAATAGTTACATCTTAAGAATTGAATTTAGTTATAAAGTGTTGATACAAAACACAAAGTACATTTCTGTTAATATTAATGTAGTCAATTCAATCCACTCATATGGAAAAGGTCACATGAGTGAGGTCAAATTCTTCACTGTCCACCTTGCAGGACATTTTGGCTCCGAAAACCCAGGAGAGGAGGAGTGTCATGATTTCTTAATCCGTCTTCATAACACAAAATATTATGAAGACAGATGAATTGTATTTTATAATGTAACTACAACATACTTAATAATCCATTAAAAATTAAATTGTTGAAATTTTTTATTTGGTTTTTAACAGGAATTGCATAGCCATACATTTACAATGTGATACAATAAAAAATTTATACAATTCCCTTAAGTTATAAAAACAAAACAAAAAACAACAAAACTAAACAACCTCCAATCACTCCCAGACAATAAGAAAAAGTCAAGGAAAAGAACAAAAAAAAAAAGAAAAATGTTTAGAAATAAATAAAATTAAGATGCATTCTGCCATACCAAAAATAGGTACAATTTGTGCCCAGGAAAGTAAATATGAAACTATAAGAAAGGGAAAATCAGAGGGAAAGGACACAGGATGAGCAGACAAATACATACACAAAGGACTAGACTGGAACAGAATGAAAATGAACTTGACCAACTAATTGTAGCAATGGCTGCCAGATTTCTACAAATTTGTTAGAGGAACCCCGTAGTGACATTCTTATTTTTTTCAAGTTTAAGAGAAATAAACAATATCCCTCAACCAGTGTATAAAAAGAAGGAGGTTGTGGTGACTTCCATTTAATAAGAATTATCCTCCTTGCAATAATGGTCATAAAGGACAAAGAATTTTCTTGGGAAGAGGACAAAGGAGATGGCCCGAAAACACCCCCAAACAAAACACTCTGGGGGTTCGGATCAATTTTTCTGCCAACCACGTCTGATATAACAACAAATATCTCTGTCCAAAAAACTCTTGAGCTGGGGGGCACGACCAAAACATGTGTATAAGGTTTGCAGGAGACTGTTGGCACCTACCACAAACTGGGGAAACAGTGCTATAAAATTTAGACAGACGAGCCCTGGTATAGTAAACGCGGTGCACAAGCTTGCATTGAAGAAGACAGTGCCTAGCACATATAGAAGACTTATGCACCCGAATTAAGATACGTGACCAAAGCTCGTCAGGGATAGCCTCTCCTATGTCCTCCTCCCAGAGGGCCTTGATTGAGCTTAAAGAATTGGAGCGGATCGAAGCTATGCGGGTGTAAAGAATTGAAATAGATCCTTTCAGCCTAGGAATGGGCAAAAGCAAAGAGTCAAGGTCAGAGTCCTCAGGCAGCCTAGGAAAAGTGGGAAAATTACTATGAACAAAGCTGCGCACCTGTAAAAAATCTGAAAAAAATCTCGAGATGGAAGAGTAAATTTGGCAGAGAGTTGTTGAAAGGTCGCAAAGACACCATCAATAAATAAATCCCTAAAGGTCCGAATGCCAAGGTTTGACCAAATCACAAACGTTTTGTCTATGAGAGAGGGAGAAAAGACATGATTGTTTGCGATAGGAGCATATGGAGAAAGGAGTTGTAGACCAAAATAACGCCGAAATTGAGTCCAAATCTTGAGAGAGGTTTTAACTACGCTATTCTTCGTGTAAGCAGCAGTCGAAGATTTAATTGGTGAATACAATAAAGCTGCAAGAGACACAGGTTTTGCTGAATTCGTCTCCATTACAAGCCAGTCAGGAGAGGATGAGCCACCCCGAAGCCAGGCTGACAAAACCCCCAATATTGGAAGCCCAATAGTAGTACCTGAAGTTCGGTAAGGCCATCCCCCCTAGCGGCTTAGGTCTCTGTAAATATTGTCTAGACAATCTAGGGACCCTCCCCTCCCAGAGAAAATCTGAAACAAGAGAATCTACCCGACCAAAAAAGGAATTGGTTAAAAAAATTGGGACACATTGAAAAAGATACAAAAAACGGGGAAGAACATTCATTTTGACACAGTTAATTCGAGCTACCAGAGACAGTTTAAGTAAGGACCAGCGCTCAAAGTCTTCTTTAACTTTCAATAGCAAGGGAGAAAAGTTAGCATTAAATAAGTCCTCATACCTATGCGTAACTCGAATTCCAAGATATGTGAAGCTGTCATTGGCTACTTTGAAAGGAAAGCCTTGCAGTGGAAGAGCCCTAGCTGCTGAGTTAATAGGAAACAATTCACTTTTACCCAGGTTCAGCTTATACCCAGATAACCGGCCAAAGTCTGAAAGCAGGTGCAAAGCAGCGGGAATAGAGTTGTGCAGATCTGAAACATATAAAAGTAAGTCATCAGCGTAAAGTGAGACCTTAACTTCCAAACTATGACGTTGTATGCCCACAATAGTTGGACTCGAACGAAGCATGATTGCAAGCGGTTCAATAGCCAGGGCAAATAAAAGGGGACTCAATGGGCATCCCTGTCTAGTAGAGCGATGAAGGAGGAAGTACTCCGACCGAGTGTTATTAGTCCTAACCGAGACCTGTGGGTTAGAATAGAGCAACTTAATCCAAGTCAAAAAAGTTTCACCAAAACCAAACTTTTTGACGACATAAAAGAGGTAAGACCATTCAACTCGGTCGAAAGCCTTTTCAGCATCGAGAGAGATCAAGGCTTCGGGATTATTATGGGATGAGTCATTGTAAATAACATTAAAAAGCCTCCGAACATTAGAAAAAGAATGTCTATTTTGAACAAACCCGGTCTGGTCTGAGTGAACTACTGTAGGCAGAACACACTCAAGACGCATAGCTAATACTTTCGATAATAGTTTAAAGTCGGCATTTAAAAAGGCTTATAGGACGATAGGATGAACAACAAAGCGGGTCTTTGGCTTTTTTCAGAAGAAGGGAGATGGTGGCCTGATTAAGAGTCTCGGGCAGGGCTCCAACAACAAAAGCATCATTATACATTTCTAATAAGAGTGGTGCAAGTTTATCCCAAAACGCTTTATAAAACTCAGAGGGGTACCCATCAGGGCCTGGGCATTTTCCTCCCTGAAGAGATCGCATAGCCGCATTAAGTTCTGACAAAGTAATAGGTCTACCCAGGTTAGCCGCCGTTTCCTGATCAACAGTAGGCATTTCCAATTTGGCGAAAAAATTATCTAAGTCAGCATCCGTGGATGTGGATTCTGATGAATACAATAACCTATAAAATTTCTCAAAAGCAAGGTTAATCTGACAGGGATCTGTCGTCACACCTGCGTCTGTTTGAATCTTGATAATCTGACGCGATGCAGACACCTGGCGGATTTGGTGTGCCAACAATTTGCTAGCCTTATCACCGTGTTCGAAAAACTGTGCCCCGGACCGCAGCATAAGTTCTGTAGTGCGGTGGGTCATGAGAATATCAAATTCGGATTGTAGTGAAAGACGCTCTTTATACACATTTGGGGAAGCACAGGCCGCGTACATATTATCAAGTTGCGCAATTTGTCGTCTTAGGGTGTTCAACTTCTCATTCCTTAATTTATTCTCGAAATGAATAAAAGAAATGATCTCTCCCCTAATAAAAGCCTTCAATGATTCCCAAAGAAGGGAGGGAGAGATACCTGGTGCCCTATTAGTTGTCAGGAAAAAATCTATCTGTTTCGAAATGTAGTCAATAAAGCTAGTGTTTGAGAGAAGACGTGTGTTTAATCGCCATAATGGACGTTGGGATGATAAAGTGCCTATTTTAACATTCATCAAAAGCGGGGCATGGTCAGATAAAACAATGGCATCGTATCTACACAAGGACAAGGATGGTAACAGCCTATTATCAATAAGAAAAAGGTCAATGCGAGTGAATGTACGATGCACAGGTGAGAAGAAGGAGTACTCTCTCTTCAAAGGATTAAGAAAACGCCACGCATCTGATACTGCAAACTCCTTCATAAATGAATGAATTGTTTTGGCCGATCGAGAGAGCATGGCCGGCTTGGATGAAGAACGGTCAAGTGTCGAGTTGAGCCAACAGTTGAAGTCTCCGCCTAATATTAAATAATGTGTTGACATATCCGGAAGTTCAGAGAAAAAACGTCTATAGAAAGCTTCATCATCCCAGTTGGGAGCATAAACATTAGCTAATATAACACGTATATCCCTAATTGAACCTGTGACAATAACATATCTACCATTGTGATCAGAAATAATCTGATCACAAGTAAAAGGGACAGATTTGTGGAAAAGAATAGCTGCTCCCCTGGCCTTACCAGAAAAAGAAGAATGATAGATCTGGCCAACCCAGTTCTTCCTCAGTTTCTGATGTTCTTGTTTCCTAAGATGAGTCTCCTGTAGAAAGATGACTCTTGCTCCCAACTGGTTGAGGTGGTGTAGTACTTTACTGCGTTTGACAGGATTATTCAGCCCCTTGCAGTTAAAACTGGCAAACTGGAGGTCCTGTCCTAGTATTAGAGCCATAGCAAAGTATAAGACATATAAGTAGCAGAAAGAATCTGGGCGCTTGATCGATAAAACAAAGGGTTAAGCAGAAGAAAAGATAAGGAAGAGTTGGAGGTACACAACACAAAAAGAAAACCTAGTGAACAAACAAACCGAACATCTCGCAGAAGCATCCCCCCAAATGGGATGCGCGAAACCCACTCCCCCCACAAAATGCCCATGGTCCGACCTACAGAAGGTCCTTGGAGAGTTCTTAGAAAAAGAAAGCCCTCCAAATAGAATGCAACAAAAACAAAATCTAGGTGCACTATATTGTAATTTGAGACACACACACAAAAAAACATCAACATTATGTCAGTAATAATAATCACAATAAACAAATTGGTAAAGAATAAATAAACTGGATTTTTTTTCTTCCTTAAATAAAAGTCAGTAATAATAATCACAATAAACAAAAAGTGCAAACCAGTGTGCAAAGACAATACTTAAAGTGTAAGAAAGCCAACCTCAACTATCAAATCTGCAGCATTAGTGCAAGTTACATTAATAGTCCTTGGGGTCAAAAAATTAACCATGACAAAATACTACAAAAAAAGTGTCAAAGTCATAGCAATCCCCATGCATAAACGCAAAAATGTGTCCTTGAAATGTCTGCCATAGGGCAAACATTCAAACAGAGTCAGGGGTCACCGCATTTTTTTAGCTTTTTCTCAACAAAATCCATGGCGAGCGACGGATCTTCAAACCTCTGGACTTGCCCATTTGGAAGAGTAATCCGCAATATTGCCGGGTAGAAAAAGACCAAATTTGACACCTGGACAGCAGTGCAGCTCCTTCTTAACTTTAGCAAAGGCAGTCCGTTTTTTGGCCACAGCAGCAGTGAAGTCCGGGAAAACAGAAATCCTCCTCCCATTATAAATCAGAGGAGATGCTTCACTGGCCTTACGCAGGATTTCGTTACGTTGTTGAAACATATTTACTCTGGCAACGAAGGGACGTGGGGGTTCCCCGTCCTTAGGTTTAGCACGGAGGGTCCGGTGAGCCCTGTCCAGCGCGGGCTTGTACGATAAACCGAGTAAATCCTGAAGTAAAGTGGCCACAAAATCCGTCGGGCGGCTTCCCTCAGATCCTTCAGGCACACCGACCACTCGTACATTATTCAGCCTCGACCGTCCTTCTAAGTCCTCGCATTTCTTTGATATGGACTCCACCATATCCTTTAGCGAAGCAACAGTAGCTCCGAGGGTTGTTAGCTTGTCATCGTGGTCAGTAGCCGAGCGCTCAAGGTCCGCAATAGCTTGTTCGTGTGAGGTAACTTTAGCTTCCAGCGGAGCAAGAGCAGTCGTAATCTCCCTTCTCACAGCCCCGGACACAGTTTCGTCAAATTTACTCACAAGATCTGAGCGCACACCCTCCAGCATCTCCTCCATACGTTTTAGCAGACGCTCATTAGCATCGAGTACTGGAGCGACCTCGGGCTCAGGCGACAAGCGTGGTTTGCTACGGCCTACCTTCGAGGTGTCGGATTTACCCCGGTTTGCCATGGTTTCATAAAGTTACCAAAGCAGGTTGAGCATAAATGTCATGTAGATTACGTAATGAACTGGAACTGTAAAAGAAACTTCAATATATCGTGCTAAAAAAAGGTTTAAACAGTCACATTCCTGCGGAGCTCCGGCAGACACGTCCTCACATGTTCGACGCTCCCCGGAAGTCCAAAAATCTGTTGTATTTTTTAAAGGATTATGAAAACCTTTTTTATTACTATTTTTTTAATATTTATTGTTTTATGATATCTGAGTTTAGTTTCAGTGGGGATGGGGAAAAACATAACTTTAATTCCTGGTATGCCTAGAATGTGATGAACTGACAATAAAATGACTTGATTATGAATGTAGATACATGGAAATGTCTCTTTGTCGTCTGAAAAAAACCAAAGAAATAAATCCTAAAATGTACAAAACTCATAGCATCAATAGATCAGATAACTACACAACTCCAAACAAAAACACACATAAAGGTATTCATGTCTGAAAAATTTAAATATTTAAATATTTCCTTCTGTAAATATTTAGACATAAAATGTTTTTCATTCAGTTTTTTCAGGCCAGAAAATATCAAATCTTTTTCCAGATGAAAAAAGCTGAACTACTGAATAAATAAGAATCTTTATGGACCTGATGACTTTTTTATGGAAGGATTTATCATATAATTATTGGAGTAAGAATTGTTTAGAGCCAATAATCTTACTTTTCTGACGGATCAGCTTTTCAGGGCCAAACACTCAATAAGTAACCTATAATCTATGATCAATATGTGCTTATTGACAGTAAAGCTTTCCAGCTGTTTCATGATAAAGATGTGTTGTCTTGACTTTACATAAGAATCTGCACAGAATTCAAAGAAAAATCTATTATCCATAACTGTCCTCAGGTATTTAAAATCAGTAACCTGTTTTACTTGAAGCTTCACAAAATGGAGAAGATTGGACAAATTGCTCTATTCTTTGAACAGTCTTAACGCTGTCAATCAAGCTCATGTACATGCTGCTCACACCCTGCCCCTTGCTGTCTGACATGCTGCAGCTTTCTCCAGATATCATAGCTTGCCATGAATGTTCAGGCTAGTTAGCATTGCTATTGACGATAGCGGTTCAACCATTTTTCTGGAATGGTAAGTGGTTCCTTCATTGTTAGCAGAGTGAGCAGCGCATTATAATTGGCAATTTGTTTCTTACAAATTTGCATGTGAAAAGTAAATGATTTTTAATAGAGTCACTAAAGTATAACATACATTTATGATGCATTACACCAAAAGCTGCAGCATGCATGTTGCAGTAACAGGATCAGGAAATACTGGTGAAAAGTGAAGGTGCTGTTTATTAGGTACTGACTGACTAACTCCACGTCACTGATTCAAATATTTAATTACCCAAATAATGCATTACACAATACTTTTGGATATATACTGTGTGCATGTGTGTGTACATCAAATTAACTGACCTTTAACATTCAGCTGAATGCCTGACAGCATTTTCTCTTCTGTCTCCTGATGAATACTGCAGATGTAGACGCCGCTGTCTAAAAGCTCAGGTTCTCTCAGAGTGAGGCTGAAATCACCAACATCTACAGCATCAGACCTCATTGATGTTCGTCCAGTGAAAAGAACATTTTGAGCTTGTAGGTCGTCTCCTTCTCGCCGTTGATGGACAGTGTTGGGGTTGAGGTCAAAGCGACTCCATTTCACTGAGAGAATCCCGTCTGATGATTGGCTGTTCTGGCAGGGCAGAACGACAGATGAATCCCCCTGATAAACATCCAGAGACACATTTAAAGAATCCTGAGAGGCTGGAAGGAAAATAAAGAGAATAAATGTTTTAAATCAGTGTGTTGAAATGAATACATTTAAATATTAAGACACTTTTCTTTCAACCAATTTAACTACATGATCCAACATGCTCCCAGTCGAGTCCACAAATAAGAAAGTGATAAAATATTTAGCCAATAGATGATGAAGACTGACAGCTGTAGGAATTATTAACTACAGAATGATTATCAGGACAGGATTTCTGTCATTGAATAACTATTGAACACAGAAAAAAATCTATAGAAAAATAAAACATTTTAGACAAAAGTCAGTTTGATGTCTCTCCTTTAAATGTTCTGTAAAACATATTTTTTACTCGGTTATGTTTCTCATTTTATGAAAATAATTTTCCAAACCCCTCACCATAAATCATCTCAATGGTTGCTAAGTGACCATATTTAACCAAGATTATTTATTAGACGTTACAAAACAGGAAACTAACTGGTTTCAATAATTGGGAGGTGTGAAAGGTGACTGACCTTTGACATGCAGCAGGACACCAGACAGAGCTGTTTCCTCCTGATTCTCACTCATGCTGCAGATGTAGACGCCGCTGTCTAAAAGCTGAGGCTTTGTCAGAGTGAGGCTGAAATCACCAGAGTCCAGAGCATCAGGTACCATTGAAGTTCTTCCTCTGAAAACCTGATTTTGTGCCTGTCGGTCGTCTGCTTCTCGCCGTTGATGGACAATGTTAGGATTGAGATCAAAGCGACTCCATTTCACTGTAACAATCTCTTCTAATCTCTTGCTGATCTTGCAGGGCAGAATGACAGACGGTTCTCCCTCCTGAACCTCCACTGTCACAGCCAAAGAATCCTGAGAGGCTGGGAAGACAAATAAAGAACAAGTTTTAAATCAGTTTGGTAAAATAAATACATTGAAATCAAAGTCTATTGAATATTTAATTTGCTACTCATCAAACTGTTTGCATTCCTACTTATTTTTTCAGTGTTTTGAAGGAATAGGGAAAAACTAGGCAGTGATGGAATCCAGAAAAAGCTTCACTTTAAAATTTCAGCACATCACATTGAATTTGTCTCATTGTCATAATGCAACTGTTAGTCAAGACTTCTTGTGCATTTCCATTTCCCAGGAGCCCTGGCAGTTTTTTTTTTTGTTTAATATCCAAGAAGGATTTTTCCTTTTGGAAACTGATGTATCAAATTGTTTCCCAGTGTGTCTCAGCATGTTTTCTGTTGAATGTTGCACATATTATTATATTGTAACTCACAACTGTCCCCTGGAAAGGTGACTCTTATTCCTATTAGAGATTTTGGAAAGTCACAGCAATTAAACCCCTGCTGTTAGAAACACTTCAGCTGTTTTTATTAAGGGACAACGAGATGGAGGATGATGCTACACAGCTTTGTCGAGTCGAGATCTTGTGTACAAAGCAAAGCATTAATCAACAAGCCGTTTTCTTTTCTTTTACCAGTCTAGTACAAGGCGACAACATACAGTTTCCAAAGCTCTCCTCCACTTTTGCTACCGAGTTGCTGTATGTATGTCTCTGAATCTTTCCTGACAAAGACAAGTTTGCAATGTAGATCAGTGCAAGTTTCCAACTCTGTGAAGTTCAGTGCAAAATAATTATAATTCCACATTAATGTCACCTTTTCCCACAATGAAAATTAAGAATAAATCCTTTTCCTGCAATGATGTCATATGTTTCTGCATAATGCAGTTACTATAAAGATCTTTATTTTCCATGGCTAAAATTTTCTGCTTATCCTTAGAATTACATTATTCATCCTAGCTGAAAAGAATGGCATATCTTTCTGTTTGAAATTAAGGTTCCACATTTTTAGGTATTGCTGAGCCATGCAAATGTGCCTTGTTATGTTTTTAACTGTGAAGAATTAAGATCAACTGAAAAAACTTCAGCTTGGAGAGAGGAAGAAAATCTCACCACAACTCCCAATTCCTCATTCAGTCTAAACTCTTGTCAGCTGCTTAAACATTAATCATCGGCTGACTCAAACTTTTCTCAATTTAAATGATACAAACTCCAGTATTTTCTGTAGCCTCTCTCCTAGTCAAGGTTTTTTGCTCCTCCACTTCGATTAGGTGGTAAAAAAACAAAAAGATAAAAAACAAGAGTGAAGCTGGACTGTAGATTAAAACTTGATAAACAGATTAATAGTGATGTGAAAACAAGTTTCTTTCTGCTCCGTCTGATTTCTACAGTAAGGGCACTTCTTAGCCGTAGTGACTTGGAGGAGCCATTCATGCCTTTGTCAGCATTAAGCTTGGTTATTGTAATGTTGACATACTCATTTTAATATTGTTTAGCTTTTGTTTTACATTGCTTTATGCCTGTGTGTCTTCCTCTGGCAGGCAGAGGAAAGAAACAGGATGCAGTTTTTTCTGTTTGTAAACGCAGGTCAGAAACTTAAAGACGAGTCTGACAGTTGAACAAACTGAAGGGTCAAATCCACATTTCTTAATTTATTTATTTATGACCCCTTATCTTAAATTTCCATGGTCTACATCTGTAGTACTATTGCGTTTTATAATAGGAAGAACAGAGGGCTCATTGTAAGAGGAAGCTTTTTACTTAATTATGCAGGAAGAGATATAGACAGAAAGGAATCCTGAGGAGTTCACCTGACCAACAATGTTCTCAAAAAAGGATGAGAAACAGGCTCAAGTCTTGATGTAAAGGGAGGAAGAAAGTCAATATCTCAGATGTCTGGTGGGAAGAAGTTCCAGATTTGGGGAGCCTCCCATGGTGCTGTGATGGGCGGGTAACTGAGAGGCAAATGTAACTTTGCAGCAAAATGAATATTTTGTTTGTATTGAGGCCGAGTCTTTTATCCATGCATCTATCATCTCACATGCTAATGGGGTCGTGAGCGTTGCTGGTGCCTATCTCCAGGGGTCAAAGGCCAAGAGGCTGGGTAGACCCTGGACAAGTCGCCATCACAGGTGGTTTTATTTTGTATGGAACAAAATTTTACATTGATTTGGAATCTTTGGGGCATATTATAATATATTAAATCTTCATTAGCTCAGCTATTATAATGTGCTAAGCTAATGAAGAAGCTAATGAAGAAAATCTACATTCTTAAATAAAAATATTACACAACATGATATGATTTAAATTTTCATAAAACTGCTGAATAGTGCAGAGTTGTAAAACAATTAGGCATTGTTTGGGAGTCTCTAGGTCAAATCATCTGAAAAGTACACATTTCTTATTTTTTCTGTGTGTTTCAACCATAATTTATCTTAATGGTCCCCAAACAAATCAGTGCATTCAAATCATGCAAATGTAAATGTATGGAGCATACTTCATGTATGCTGGACTCCATATGTGATTGACATGGAGTCCAGCATAAAACCGTTCGATGGCTAAACCTTCTCTGAGACAGGATGTGGCAGGACAAGCAACCCCAGACTGGATTCATTTAATTTTAATGCAGGACTGGAATTGACGCAGATTTGTCTCCTTGAAAACTGGTTCTACATTTTTAGATATTGCAGAGCATGTAGAGGTATCAAATAATTACTTTACTGGCTGTGAAGAAGGGAAAGAAATGAAGATCAGTTTCTTAAACTTAAGCTTGGAAAGAAGAAGAAGATCTTACCGTAAAGAAGGAACAGAAATACAGCAAACAGCTCCATTTTCCTACATGTTCAAATGCCAAATGCTTGAAACTCATAAACACGGTTTCACAGAGTGAACTATATAAAATTGCACTTTGCAATGGATCAAAGGGCAGGTAATAAAATGTCAGTCATGAGATGCAGTGGAAATATGGAAGCAGTTTCACTTTACAGTTGATGTGGGAAAAAGTCACAAATGAAATATATACATTTAAAATAAAAAAGTAAAAAAGAACAAAACACAGTAGAACTGAAAAAGTTTCAGATTTTTGCTTTAATAAAAAAACAAGACGTACAGTTTATTAACTTTTGAGAAAAGAATGCTTCCTATTTTGTTGGTCTGGTTAATGTTTACATCGTGTTACAAGTTATGATGCAAATTGGACTTAAGTGTCATAAAGATTAAATTTTTTGTTGTGCTATTAAATTTATGAACCTACTATTCGGCCAACCTGAACCAGAGCTCACAAGCAGAAACGGTGGCAGTGGGCCCAGCTGTACATGGAGATTCATTTTCAAACAGACTTGTTCACTGATGACTGGTGTGCAGCCCTGGAGGGTCCAGATGGACAAAGTAGTGGATTAGTGGTGGATGGCCAACACGGCTGTGACGTCAGCAAGGAGGTGGTGGAGTCATAATTTGGGCCGAAATCATGAGGAGAGAGAGAGAGAGAAAGAGAGAGAGAGGGAGAGAGATGGTCGGCCCTGAAGGTGTGAAAATGACCTCAGCAAAGTATATGGACTTTCTGACTGATCACTTTCTTTCAAAAAGAAGAGCCGTACGTTCAGTAGAAAATCATCTTCATGCATGATAATGCACCATCTCATGCTGCAAGGAATACCACTCTGTCATTAGTTGCTATGAGCATAAACTCATGATGTGGTCGCCATCCTCCTCTGACCTCAACCCTATTGAGAACCTTTGGAGTTTCCTTTATCATTTTTTTTAATCATTTTTTTCTCTGAAGAGTTTTTGTGGCGCTAGTGGCTCATATTTTTGACCGTAGGCAGACAGGAAATAGGGCGAGGAGAGGGGGGAAGACATGCGGCAAAGGTCACCGGGACCGGGAATTGAACCTGCGACGTCCGCGTCGAGGACTGAGGCCTCCAAATGTGGGGCATGTTAACCCCCTGCGCCATCACAGCACGCCCACCTCAAGCAGAAGATGTGAGGGTGGAATGCAGTTCATATCAAAATAGCAGCTCTGGGAAGGTTTTCTGACATCCTGCAAAGAAATTCAAGCAGAAACTCATAAGTTGAATGGATGAAAGAATTGTTCAGGTGATATGAAACACGGGGTCCAATGTTAACATGTAAATCAGTCTGTTAAGATGTTTCTGATTTAAATAACTTTTTTCAGTCCATGTGACCACTTGATGCTGCACATTTAAAGAATGACGGTTTGCATTTCTTTATAATTAAATCACCTGTATTTAATATTATTCTCTTTTCTCTCCTCGCTACATAAACTGTATGTTCTTGACTGATTCTTCTTGTTACTCTGTCTATGCTCCATGTCCTGTTCTCCTTGTGTGCTATAAGTTTTCAGTTTTTCCATTAAACATTCATTGTGCTCCTGTTTGCATCTGATCCAACACTCTACATACCAAACACAACGTACACGGTTTATGAGGTTGTAACTGGACCAGCGTTCATTGAAAAGTTTGAAGAGCTGATATTGTTCTCATCATGGAGCCAAGATCAATATCAGCCTGTTGTTCTGCTGAGATATTCAGAAAGTCCAGGTTGCTTTGACAACGACCTTCAGGTCAAATACATTGTTGGTTTTGAGGCCTCCATTTTTCTGTTTCTGTTGAGAGCAAAGAAATTTGCATATTTTACTGAAACCTGATATTTCTGCTTAAAATAATATTTTTATTGACCTTCTGTAATATTCAAGCTTTCTAGAATGGAGTAGAAATTATTGACAAACCCAGTACACCAGTAGCAAAGTGACAGGGAAGTCAAAACATGCAAATTAACACAAATATAAAATTTAAAGACAAACTCAGAACAACATTCTGTACAGTGAGAGCAAATTTACAGCATAAGAAACACAGCTTGAAATAATTCATGTCATATTAGACCAAAAAATTAATTGTAGCAAAGTGATATTGTTCTGATGTTATAGATCCATGATTAGTGAAAGTGAACCAAATGAAAACTAATTACTTCATCTGAAGCTTTTCTGTCCTGAAAACTTCCCATCATGCTGCAGGTTTTCATCAGAGCAGATTCCTTCCTGTCAGTCGACCGTTTCACAAACATCCTTCACAGCTGAGAGACTCAGCTTCTGGTTCCCACATTCAGCCTCACAGATTCACACAGAAACGACACGTTTGATTCCCAGAGAGCAGCTTGAGAGTCTGAGATCAGGTGGAAACCATCAGGTGATGAAGCTGCTGCTGCTGCTTGATACATGATGTCTGACTTTAAACAGCTTCAGCTGCTGATCTCACTCTGATCAGAGACCAGCTTGGATCTGGTTCTGGTTATCAGCTCAGGTTCTGATGAGAACAGCTGGATGAGACACATTAATGTGATAAAACACATTTAAAGAGTCTCCAGGTGATAATTGTCCATCATGTGAGACTGAATCTCATCTCAGCTCTGAACAGGCTGCAGCAGTTCAGTCTGACTGATGATCCTTCATCTACATTTCTCTGCAGCAGCCAGAAGAAAACAGGAAAACAGAACCTGACTCTTCATTTCATCACCAAACATCAGGAGAACATGCAGCAGAAAGTCCATCAGACTGACCTTTGACCTGGAAAACTGAGATAATCTGCAGGTTGTTTTCAGACATTAAAGATGAAGATGAAGCAGCTCTGACTCCGCCCACCTCAGAGGTTGGAGGTGAAAAGCAGCTAAAGGTGAAAGTTGGTGAGCAGGTCTGACCTGATGCAGCAGCAGCAGCAGCAGCAGAACTTCAGTCCTCTGAGCAGATCCTGTTCTTCACTCCAACAAGCCGTTCATTCAGCAGCAGGACTCCTCCTCTTCCTCACTCTCCTCCTCTTCCTCACTCTCCTCTTCCTCACTCTCCTCTTCCTCACTCTCTTCCTCCTGCTGCTCCTCTGAGATCTGCTCTGTCTGTCACAGAGGAAGAGGAGGAGCTCAGATCATGATGAAGGTCTCTGTCCAGACTCAACTTCTAGCGGCTCTGACGTCATTAAATGTGGCGAAACTTAAACCAAACCATCTCCATCTTTTCTGCCTTAAGTGCGCCATCTAGTGATTAAATGTGTTATTGCAGCTGCTGCCTGCAGGAAATGAGTGAAATTGGAATGAAAAAATAAATCAATGTTTTTATTCATTGTTCATATATTTTTATTTGTATTTTTTCTGAAATAATGTTTAATGATCAAAGATTACATACATGTTAAACACATAAGAAAGCCAGTTATTCAGAAATATCACTTGGAGATTTTAATAAATATTCAACTATTTAAAAATTAGACATGAACAATAAACCATCTTAAACCTCTTCAGAGGGTTTAGTAAATCAATTGAAGCTAAAACCAAAGAGCAAATATCAGTTTTCTAAAGCTATGGTTGTGTTAACACTGCAATAATAATAATAATAATCAAAACAACAGCAAACTGAAAGGAGGAAGGAGAACCAGGTTAAATCAAAATTAACTTTAATTTAGTTTAAAAACTGAAGTTTGTGGAACTGATTTCTTGGTTTCTTGTACAAAACAGCAAAAGAAAATCTCCATGGAAAAAGTTATTCAATGAACCCATTCACGCCCCCAAACAAAACAAAAAAATTAATCAAAACTATACACATTGCCTTAATTATTTAGAACAAAAAAAATAAAATTAAATCCCATGACAAACATTTGAACCAAGCTGGACGTTTTCTCTGAGACTCCAGCAGCTTTGGGTTTCTGCCCGTCTCTACGGCTCCTTTCAGAATCACTTCCTGGGGTCTCAGAGGACACAGGACTTTATACTGAGGTTCAAACTGATCAGTGATGTGCTGACGGAGAATCTGGCTCTCAGCAAAGCCTCCCACTAACACAATATACCCAATGTTGAGATCTTTGTTCAATATTTCTCTGAGTTTCTTGTTGATTTCCCGCAGACTCTCATTATAGAAAGTTTTGAGTTTCTCTCTGGAGATTCTGATGGATCCATTATTCCAGGAAGCTCCTTCCACTGAATCAAAGAACGTTTCAATCTCTTTGTTTTTCTGAGCCTTTACTATCAAGTTTCCAGGGCAACGGATCTGAACATCCTCATTCACCCGTTCAAGATGAGTAAAGTCAAACATCGTCTTCTGAACCTCATGAAGGAATTTTTTCTCATATTCATCCCAGACTTCATCAGAGAAGATTTTTCTCAGGAATTGTTTGAAGTTTTTATCCACAGATCTTCCTCCCAGATAGTACTGAGAGACGTTGTGCAGCTTCTTCATGGCTCCTCCTTCCAGGACGTCATGAACAATGAAGTGAATATTTTCATCTGTTTACAAACAGAAAGAGAATAAATCAGATTAAATGCTAAATCTCAGAACAACTTATTGAACATTCTGACTCACATTTAACAAAAAATACAAAAATAAAATCACTTCATCCATTCACTATATAACCCACTGATCCCTGCAGAGTTATTGGGGTGTTGGTGCCTATCTCTCTAGTGATCATTGGGCGAGAGACGGGGTTCACCTGGACAGGTCACCATCACAAGACAACACAGAGACACACAGGACAGACACCTTTATAGAGACCAGTTAACCTAACAGTCATGTTTCTGGACTGTAGAGGAAGTCGGAGTACCCAGAGAGAAACCAGGGATGAACAGGGAGAACATGGAGACTCCATGCAGAAAGACCCCAGACTGGGATTCAAACCCAGAACCTTCTTGCTGCAAGGCAGCAGAGAAACCAGCTGTGTCATGGTGGAGGCAACTCGCTTAACCCACATGCAGAACACAAACAAGAGAGGGAGGAATCAGATAAATAAAATTTATTTTCTTTAGGACAGAGTGATTAATGGGGTGAAAGTAGGTCTCTCTGAAGGCCATGGGATCTGGATCCTCTGTGATCTGAGGGCAGGGGAAGATGAGAGGTCAGTGGGGAGTGAGAGCCGGAGAAAATGAGAACTGGAACGGGCTTAGTGGGTGAGAAGGAGTGAATCCGCCATGGAGGGGAAGGTTGGGATGCTGAAGCCTGGGTCCTAGAGCTAAGGAGGTAGCAGTCTGGGTCTTGAGAGCCGAAGGGATCAGGGGTGACAGATCACCAGTCGGAGGGCGGGCTGGCAGTCAGGCTGTCAGCGGGGTCAGGAGAGGATCCTCTCCAGATGCTGCAAGAGGTCAGAGAAAATAACAACAAAAAACTTGAGTCAGCAGGGAACAAAGATCATTTCTCAGTATATTTGACTCAGAGGGCTCGGAGTACCAAAATCGGTAAACACTCGGGCGCTGGAGAACCGGTCACCCGCTCCTCTTATGCAGGCGTTGATGAGGCCAATACCGTACAGGTGCGGGGGGAACCACCCTCCTCCAGAAGGCTCCTCGTGGCTCCCTCTGGTGGACAAAACGGCTCCCTACGACTCCAGCATCCAACAGTACCCCACCCCCCTAACGGCCGCCACCTGGCGGCCCAAACGAACCAGAAGGCAGGGACGAACGGTAATCGGTTATCAGACCCGGATCCAAGATGAAGGAACCAGGCACCCAAGAGCGATCCTCCGGGCCGTAACCCTCCCAGTCAACGAGATACTGCCACCCACGACCCTGCCGACGAGAGTCCACCACCCGGCGGACTGTATAGGCCGGGTGCCCACCAATGTCACGGGCGGGAGGAGGGGGCTCGGCTGGAGGGCACAAAGCACTGGTCCGGACTGGTTTAACTTGGGAAACATGGAAAGTGGGGCGAATACGCAGGGAGGAAGGCAGGCGAAGGCGAACAGCAGTGGGGCTGAGTACGGATTCAACCTCATATGGGCCAATGTATCTGGGGGAGAGTTTCTTAGACATTGATTTTAAGGGAATGTCATGAGCCGAGAGCCAAACCTTTTGTCCGGGACTGTAATGTGGGGCAGGCATTCTCCTCTTGTCAGCGTAGGGGCGATTCTGCTCCACAGTGCGGTTGAGGGCAGCGATGGTTCTATTCCAGATGTTTCTACAGCGGCGGATGTGATGTTGAACTGAGGTGACAGCAGCCTCTCTCTCGTCAGATGGGAAGAGAGGGTGTTGGTATCTTAAGGAGACCTCAAAGGGAGAAAAACCCATAGCTGCGGAGATGTGTGTATTGTGTGCATATTCTACCCAGGGCAGGAACTTGCTCCAGTCAGATGGATTGGTGGACGTAAAGCACCTCAGGGTTGATTCCAGCTCCTGATTCATTCTCTTGGTTTGCCCGATAGATTGGGGGTGATATCCGGAGGTTAAAGTGGATTTAGCACCCAGAGCCTCACAGAAATGTCTCCAAACTTGTGACGTGAACTGTGGGCCGCGGTCCGCGGTCCGACAGGATCTCTTGGGGAATTCCATGGAGACGAAAAACATTCTTAAGGAGAAGTTGTGCCGTCTGGAAAGCCGTAGGGAGTTTTCTGAGAGGGATGAAATGCCAGGATTTAGAAAAACGGTCTATCACAGTGGAATGGTGGTCATACCTCTGGAAACTGGAAGTCCGGTAACAAAATCTATCGAGATATGTGACCAGGGGCGTCTTGGAATGGGTAAAGGTTGAAGAAGGCCGGCTGGAGGTTGGTGAGAAGGCTTATTTCTGGCACAGTTGGAACAGGCGAGTACATACTCCTTTACATCTTTGTGTAATGGGAACGAAGATAATTTCTCAGTATATTTGACTCAGAGGGCTCGGAGTACCAAAATCGGTAAACACTCGGGCGCTGGAGAACCGGTCACCCGCTCCTCTTATGCAGGCGTTGATGAGGCCAATAGCGTACAGGTGTGCGGGGAACCACCCTCCTCCAGAAGGCTCCTCGTGGCTCCCTCTGGTGGACAAAACGGCTCCCTACGACTCCAGCATCCAACAAGCTGATCCACCATGCAGCACAACATCACTACAACATGTTTATTGTGAACACAGATATTTTTAAAACTCATCTCTCACTAAACCTTTAAATAACGGTGAGTAACTTTTACCTCCACAGTCGACAACAAGGAACCGTTTCCCATCTCTTTGGGTCTCCAGGAGGACTTTGGTTTCTTCTGGTTCCACAGTAAACTTTACAGCCTCCTGACTTCCTGCTGGATCTGTAGAAACACAGAAACCTCACTGAGCTGCACTATGATCCATGATCAATGTTTTTACTGGTCGATTCAGGTTTTTATCAATCAATCAATCAAATTTTATTTGTATAGCACATTTCAGCAACAAGGCATTTCAAAGTGCTTGACAAAACACAAAGTCATGCAACATAGAATAAACAATACATTGTTCCATATTACATTTCAAATACAATTCTAAACAGGAGAGTTTTTAGTTGAGATTTAAAGGAAGTCAGGGTTTCTGCTGTTTTACAGTTTTCTGGAACTTTGTTCCAAATTTTTGGTCCATAGATGCTGAAAGCTGCTTCTCCTCTTTTGGTTCTGGTTCTGGGGATGCAGAGCAGACCAGAACCAGAAGACCTGAGAGGTCTAGAAGGTTTATACAACAACAGCAGATCTTTAATGTATTGTGGTGCTAAACCGTTCAGTGATTTGTAAACTAACAACAGTATTTTAAAATCTATTCTTTGAGCTACAGGGAGCCAGTGGAGGGACTTTAAAACTGGTGTTATGTCTCTATCTTCCTGGTTCTAGTGAAAACGTGAGCAGCAGCTTCTGGATCAGCTGCAGCTGTTTGATTGATTTGTTGTACAGGCCTGTGAAGACGCTGTTACAATAATCAATGCGACTAAAGATAAACGCATGAATGAGTTTCTCTAGATCTGGCTGAGACATTAGTCCTCTAATCCTGGAGATGTTCTTCAGGTGATAGAAGGCCGACTTTGTTACTGTCTTTATGTGGCTCTGAAAGTTCAAGTCATTGGTTTGATAACTGCTGTTTTCAAAGCCTGGGGGAAAACGCCTGATGTGAGCGATGAGTTTACTATTTGAATCAGATCATTAGCAAAAACAGGCAGGACTTTCTTAAAGAAATGTGTGGGAAGGACATCCAGACAGCAGGAGCTTGAACTTAATTGACTTATAATTTCTTCTAGGGTTTTATAATTAAGTGGTTGAAAGTGGGTCATTTTTCCTATATTATTTTTGTCTGGGTTCAGCAGTGGTTCTGACTTTAGAGTTGATGCTCAGATTAATCCTCTGATTTTTTTAATTTTCTCTGCTACAGGCAGCATTAGACTGGAGTTCAGGTGGTAACGTCATAGGAGGGTTTGTGAGCCTGTCAACTGTTGCAAATAAAGCTCGAGCATTGTTAATGTTTTTGTTTATGACATCTGCAAAGAAAGCCTCCCTTGCATGTTTTAGTGTTAAGTGATTGTTACGTAGTCTTTCTTTATAGATGTCACAATGAACGTGAAGTTGAGTTTTACGCCATTTTCGTTCTGCCCTGTGGCAGAGTTGTCTTGCAGATCGATGGAGATTTCTTCCGATAAGTCACAACCTTTACTTTAATTGGAGCATTGGAATCAATGATATATGAAACTTTAGACTGAAAATCATCTACCAACTTATCTACATCATTACAGCTTAAGGGTGAGTAAGAAGAGTAGATCTGATTAAATGTTTCTGCTGTGATTTCTGTAAAAGAACGTTTTGTGATAGTAGCTGTTTGTCCAAGTGGGTCAAAGAATAAAGAACCTTCAAAGATAACAGCAAAGTGATCCGACAAGGCGACATCAGTTACAGAGACATTGGAAATATTCACACCCTTACTGATAACCAGGTCCAGTGTGTGTCCTTGAGTGTGTGTTGCTATTTTTTTTCTAAAATATCAGAGAGCTTTTTTGCTCCTCTGTCTTGGGGTTTGTCCACATGTAAGAGATAGACCTTTTTTGGCTGGATTTTACAGTGCAGATGAACCAGGTGAGTCAGAGTTAGGTGGAACAGCAGGTTTATTCCTCCCAGCATTACAATCACACTCAAACACAGTTGATTACCACAGTCTTAAATAATCCCAGCTGTGACAGATCATACATCTGTAAATTCATAAGGGAATCCTATTTTACTCTGTTCCACTTAATTAAATAAAATACATTTTACCACAAACACATCAACTTCCTTTTTTTATAAATATTTTTTTATGTTTTATCCTTACCCCTACTAAAACACCATAAAACACCCCCTCTCCCATTCTTCTCAATGGTCTCTCCCAGGACCTATAACATTGTCCAGCCCCTTCAGACAATATTTGTCCAAACATCCTGAGAGGACACAGAAAAGACAGGTGAGTCACTCTATATTAGCACACTCCACACCTAATAAATTATGCACCACATTTGCTTAGTTTTACCCACCAGTAGCTCATTGCTCTGAGTAACAATTATCCTCTCTTCACAGTCAACCACCTCCACTGGTCAATGAGGAGCAGCTGTGCAGAGCCCAGAACAAAGGCTACACTCTGATCACTAAAATACTCAATAAATACAATTAAAACTTTCTATTTGCAAAATGTTATTCACTTACAGATCTACTTTTAAAGTGTAGTGCTAAATAAAGTGCATAGTGGCAAAGTGCAAATGTTTTTTCAGTGCTATACAATACATTGAACAAATTAACTCAGTAATGAAGGTCTCTTCATTACACCACATGAATGTTGAAATCACCAACAATTATTAAACAAACATAATCAATGCATATGAGAGATAGAAGATCATTCAAGTCAGTAAATAAATTTTCCACGTATGTTGGAGTTTTGTATAAAGTTAGTGTCAAAGTTCGTTTGTAGCCTTTAACCTGAATTCCAAGATACTCAAAAAGAGGTGAAATGACCCAAAGAGATTTTACTACAGTTTATGGTATTTTTAAATATAGAAGCCACGCCTCCTCCTTTTTTATGTTTTCTATTCTCACTTAAAAAACTGTAGTTAGGAGGCGCTGATTCAATTAGTACAATTTGGTTATTACCGTCATTCAACCATGTTTCTGTCAAAAACATAACATCAACATTATACTTAGTGATTGAGGTGATGGAATTGGACCACTGAGAAATAACTTCATTTTCAGTTTTCCCATAATGTCCAGAAGAATATTAAAGTCCTTTTTCAGAATCTCAGACTTTTGCTTTGCCAGGTCGTTGGCTCCGACATGCACAACTAAAGTCTCAATATCTGGCTGATCGGAGGTTAGAGAGAGCAGTTTGTTGGTTAAATCAGACACAGTGTCACCAGGAAAATGCATCACTCTTGTTTTCCTGGGATTGCAAACATCACTGATTCCCTTTACTGCCTCATGTCCAACAATAAGCACTTTTGGGATACCTTTTGTTTTCCTGGTGGTCGCTTTGTCCTTTGGAGCTTTGGGGGATGGATGTGTTGGTCTTGCCTCATTGTTGATGTTTGAAGGCGAAGTTTCACTCAGAGTCTCAGGCTGGAGTGCAGAAAATCTGTTTTTAAGTGGGATTCCCACAGAGTCAGAATGTTTTGAGGCTCGTGCTGGTTGCCTTGTCTCTGGGAGCGGGTTGGTGGAGGCGTTTTGGTTGCAGCTGATTGTTTATCCTTCTTTGGCGGAGCAGGTGTTGAAGTTGAAGGTGGGTTTCGGCTCAGAGCCGGCCACGCTGAGTCGTCCAGGTGCGGGGTTCTCCCTGATAGTCGTCTCATCGGATCCGCAGTGCGAGACTCCCGTTTCGGCTTGGCACCCAGAGCATTCCAGGGTGAGCTGCTCGGTGCAGGGCGCACGATCTCTCCGTTGATTTGAGGAAGGGTCGTCTCATTTCCACAGGCAGCGTTGATCTCAAAGTTCACCTTCAGCTGTTTGATCTTCATTTCTATAGACTGAAGTCGTTGTAAAATACTGCTCATGTCCTTGGGGTCGACTGGAGGCATTTTGCCTTGGTTTAACTTGGAGGTAAAGAAAAGTAAGTAAAAGTAAGAAAATCCCCCAGTCCTTAGGTTAGTAGTAATCCAGTTAAAATGTCAATAATGTAAATATAACTATAAAAACTGTCGCTTTAAAAGTAATTCACAAGCAGAGTTATCAGGAAGGACGAGAGAGACCAGGATAAGCTGTTCCTCCTTCGGGAGTCAGAATCTAAACTGGTCCCCAGTTTAGATTACTGGACTGTTCTTTGATGATATTTAATGTGTGAGCAGTGAGAAACTTTTGATTGCTACCTTTCTATGTATTTATGCAGGAAGAAACACCGACACTACAGTGAACCTGGTTCTGCTGGGAATGACCGGAACGGGGAAGAGTGCAAGTGGAAACACAATCATTGGAAAGAAAGTCTTTGAATCCAAAATAAGCTCCTTGCCAATCACCAAAGAGTGTCAGAAGGAAGAAGCTCAGATAAATTCTCTCAATGTAAGAGTTATTGATACCCCTGATATGTTTGATGATGAGATGGCAAAATCAGCTAAAGACAAACATGTAAAAAAGTGCAAAGAACTCTGTGAGTCAGATCCTTGTGTTTATCTACTTGTGATGTATATCAGTAGATTTACAGATGGTGAGAGAGACATCCTGGAAAAATTAGAGAAGATGTTTGGGGAAAATGTTAGTAAGAAAACTGTCCTTCTGTTCACTCGTGGAAATGACCTGAAGCAGGCTGACATCAGCTTCAGGGAATTTCTTCATGACTGTCAGGAGAAACTGAAACAAATAGCTGCAATATGTGACAACAGGTGTGTTCTGTTTGAGAACAGCTCATCTGATCCAGATCAGGTCGACAAACTCATGAAGATGGTCGATCAGGTTCTAAAATAGAAGAAATGTTCTCAAAGGCAACAATAAAGTTGGTTTCTTTGTGCAAAGTTATTTTTAATCAGGAACATCTTTCAGTGCTTTATTCATTTATCAATTTATGATCATCTGATTTTAATGCTATTCACTTGTTTTATTTTCCTTCTTCATGTGTAATGAAGTGTGATTACTTTGTTGTGATTTCTTATGTTATGACAACAATAAAGATCAATTTAAACCAAACTGATTTTCTTCTCTTTCTTTGCAAAAGTGTGACCAAAGAGTCTTCAGTCATAAGTTAATGCTTTAATGATTCTAAAACAGAATCAAAACCACAAAATAGAAGCAGAAAAACCAGTTTAGAATCAAATTTACTTTTATTTTTAATTCAGTTTACAAATTAAATTCTATGGAATTGATTTCTTGGTTTCTGTTCTGCAAATCAAAAATCAACCATGGAGAAAGTTTTTCAATTCTGTCAAAAATAAATCAAAATAAATCTTTGTATTTAAACAATATCAATATGAAAAGGCAGTAGAAACAAAGAATGAAAAAAAATCTGCCATACAGCTAGGAAAAAATAATGAAATTTTTGTTCCACCCTGGCCATTGTTAGAGCAATGATTCAGTCCAACTTGTAGGAGGAGCAACAGCAACACGGTGAACAATTCAGGCTCCGTCAGAGCAGCTGAAGTGAGGAGGTTATGGAGCTAAAACAGTCTCATAATTCACAAATGCATAGATTAAGGTTGTTTTCACACCAGACTAAAATTGCAACATTCGTTACATTTTGTTAAAGTGCAAAACAAGTGAATCACCACTGTAAAAAGTGAAGTTCAAACCTTTAGAGAACCTCAAACTCGTTCTCCTTCCACTCCACACATGAGGCAAACGCTGAGAGAGAGAGAGAGAGACAGAAAGAAAGAGAGAGAGAGAGAGAGAAAGGCCGCAGTCCCTGCATTATTATTGCTGTCACCTGCATGGCTATAATTCAGTAATAGTCTTATAAGAGCAACATGTGAAGACAAGTTAAGGTTGTTTAATAATATAATTTCTGCGGAGTGAAGAAAGAACCGTAACCAGGCGGAACAGGAAGGTTCCAACAGGGCAGGTTTTAATCTGGGCTCAATCCAGTCTCCACTACAGAAATGACATCCAAACCAGTCCTCCCTTTGAAATGTACTTGGCATGCATAGTTCATTTTTAAGCCATATTTTAAAGTGCTTGCGGAGTGACTACCAAAGTAAAAGTCTTTCAGTTCAGCCTTTACGTCTGTTCTGCTTCTGAACTGCAGTGTTAATCTGTTAATCTGTAATCTGTTCATCTTGAGGTGCAAAACCTCTCCAGACTGAAGTTTTTGGTTTTAATAATTGCATCCTTATTCATCTTTCTCAGTAAAAATAAAGAAACAATCAATAAGCGTTATGATACTGTTGGTTAGTTTTTTCCCTGTTAAGTAATTTCTGTTATTTTTAGGGGTCAAGAAAAAGGAGCACGAGAAACTGGAGAAATACCAGGGCCTTAGGGAGGAACTGGAGAGGGCCTGGAAGGTGAAGACCACAGTGGTGCCTGTGGTCATCGGGGCCCTCGGGGCAGTCACCCCCAAACTGGAGCAGTGGCTACAACAGATCCCAGGAACAACATCAGACATCTCAGTCCAGAAATGTGCAGTCCTTGGCACAGCCAAGATACTGCAGGACCCTCAAGCTCCCAGGCCTCTGGTAGAGGACCCGAGCTCAGAGGATAACAACCACCCGCGGTGGGTGAGAAGGGAATTTTATTTAATTTTATAAATAAAAGTTATGTACAAACTTGGAAGATTATTAGTCACAATGTTAAATATTCACAAACCTCTATTTTTCCAACTAAGAGCCAGATTATGAAAAAATAAAAAGAATTGTGTAATCATTGGCTATTTCTGTATATGATATGTAAGATATGTATTGTGAGGCAAGAGTTTCCCCATCACTGAAAGAATATAAATATGAAATAGAAATTAGTATAAGATGAACATTGAGCAACCCTGCATATGATTTATATACTAACACAAATGAGTCCCTGTCCTTTAAAATTGTAGTGCAACTTTCATTTAAAACTGTTTTTTTTTCTGTATTTATTAAAGCTAACAGTATGTTGTGACAGTATGTATGAGACAGCTAATCTGGCATATTTAAAGCAGGAATATCCTTTACTCACATCAGTCTATCATCATGTTGATCATGTCTGGTTCTGTTCAGGATGTTTTATTTATTCAGACACTTTTCCTCTGACACAAACACATCAGCGTGCACAGCAAGCTGCAGGCGCTGCAGGTGGCACATGATCCAATCGAGTGCCAAGCGCCGGTAGGGAGCAGATGGAGCGTTGAGTAGGGCAGTTTGATCTCCATTATGTGACAGAAACTGTTTTATGTTTCATTGACCAGCCCTTCAATCGGGAGCGATGTAGTTCTCCCAGTAGAACCACTGGGAGGAGGCAGAGGACCTAAATTATTTCACAGATTATGTCTCATATTATACTGTCAGGATGTGGTGACAGTTTTAACAAATATGTAAAAAAACATATTACATATAAAAGTTACATACTGCAGCTTTAATGTCCTGAATCTTTCTCACCTTGAGCTTGTTTTAGATGCACAGTAAATGGTGAATCAGGTTTTCTGTGGAATATAATTCAAGCCTTCAATGTGTTGCATCTTAAATCTCTCTTTCATCAGGAAACAGATTGAAAGAATCAATATCAACAGGTTCATCTCTGGGTCAGAGGTCACATGACCGGTCTGTCGAACACTCGGGTCCTGAGCAGCTGTGGTTTACACACAACATCTGTTCTCAGATTAAAGGACACTTAGGGGGAAATTTTTCCGTCTGAATTAAAAGTGGACTTGAAGGATTAGAGCTGAGCTGCAGGTTGATTATCCTGATGTCCAGGAAATAAAACCTTCATCACAGGCTGGAAGCAGCTTCTGTAGCTGCTGTTTGGAGTTAGACAGGCTGAGAGAAACACAGAGGTCAGAACGTGTGTAAATATGTTAGAAATAAAAAATAAAACTAATACTGAAGATGATCTTTAAGATCTTTTAGTGCCATCATATTGGTGACTGAGCTGAAATGGAGCAGACTGATGGATGGATGACAGAAGGATGGAGGAATTGATCAGGTCTCTGAGGATGAAGGTTCTCCAAACGCCCCGTCAGCCCACCCTGGACAGCAGAGTGGACCGGTTGTGGTGCTGAGGTCACTTCCTGTGGGAGCTGCAGACTGCTGATCTGAGGACAGCTGATCAATCTGCAGGACAGCTGACAGCCAGCCTGACTCAGAGATTACATCCCTCCCTGAGAGGGTGGGATGTTTTCCACAGGAAAAAACTGGGAAAAGTCAGATTCAGCAGGGATGAAGAGGAGACATCTGAACACCAGGTGGATCAGATTAAAAGGAGATCAGATAATTTCTGCTGAGCTGGAAAAAAAAAACAACCTGGTGATTGTCTGATGTGAACAGCAATTTGTCTATAGATTCACTGATCCAATATTAATGTCTGTATTGTTTCTGATATTAAAAAACATTCTAGATTGGGTATCAATGACAATTTGCCAGATGATGGACTGAACAGAGCTCTGTGATTTATTCAAAGAATCTCTTTGCTAGAACAGATTTATTTTAAAAATTCAATTGAAGCAGATGGTGAAAGCAAATTGATTACCCTGAACTTTATATAGACCAAGTAACTGCTACAACTTAAGGTTTGTAATTGTCTCTGCTAGCAAGGTGCTGTTAGAATGGCCCTTAGCGGCAGGCTTAAAAGAGGAGTCTTGAGGCAGAGAGGTATAGTGCAGTCCCAACCAGGTGTTTAATTTCCAACATTTAACAAACAAACAAAAACAGTCCTGCACACAAAGGGGGAATGCGTCCCGCAGCAGCCACACCCACTCTCTTGATGAGGGCAACCTGTAGGCATTTATAGTCCCTGGCTGCACCAATCCACAATCCCCAAAAGCAGGATAAACAAAATACATATACACAAACAAAACAATACATTATCATATTCAACACTCTTCATTTCATAATCATTTCATTTCTAAAAATATCTCTATAAATATAACTCCCATTATCAAATTCTAAAAAGTCAGTGTTTTACTCCCCCTCTCTATTTGGTCTTTCCCAGAACCGGAGGTCAGCCAATCAAAGTGAATAAATCAATACATTTAAAATGTTCTCTTACATGTAATGAAAACCTTCCTTACATTTCCTCCCCCCTCTCCATAAGCTCACAGTACCTCAACTTTCAGGGATTCTGGACAAACAATCAGCTGCAGTGTTGGTTTTTCCAGCTTTATAATGTACTGTGAAGTCATATGGTTGCAGAGCGAGGTACCATCCAGCAATCCGTGCATTTGCATCTTTCATCCGATGTAACCACTGGAGGGCCCGGTGGTCCGTTTCCAGAAAGAAATGTCGTCCCAGAAGGTAGTATCTCAATGACTCGATGGACCACTTCATTGCCAGGCATTCTTTCTCCACTGTTGAATACCTGGTTTCTCTGTCCAGCAACTTGCGGCTCAGAAACACCACCGGCTTCATCTCTCCATCCACTTCCTGTAACAGAACTGCTCCCAGACCCACCCCCGAAGCATCTGTTTGCAGTGTAAATGACTTCTCAAAATCAGGGGTGTGTAAAACAGAGTCTGTGCAGATTGCATTCTTAAGATCTTTAAAAGCTTTGCTGCATTCCTCAGTCCATTGGATCTTATTTGGGGCCTTCCCCTTTGTCAAGTTGTTTAACACCACTGAGCGCTCTGCAAACTGAGGAATAAACTTTCTGTACCATCCAACCAGGCCCAGAAAGCTCCTTAATTTCTTCTTCGTTGTAGGTACAGGGAACTTATGAACTGCATCCACTTTCCCCCACCTGTGGTCTAATTTTTTCCAAAACCAATGATATAGCCTAAATAGGCCACTTCTCTCTGGGCAATGGCACATTTCTGGGGGTTAATGGTCATTCCAGCTGCTCTAATGCATGCTAATACTTGTTGTAAATGAGACATGTGGTCCTTCCAGGTTTGACTGAATACAACCACATCGTCTAAGTAAGCTGCTGAAAAACCTGACACATCCCTCAAAACGTGATCCATAAGTCTTTGAAAAGTGGCAGGCGCTCCCTGCAAACCAAATGGCATCACTTTAAAATGATACATACCAAATGGTGTTCTGAATGCAGTCAGCTTGCGAGCCTCTGGTGCCAGTGCCACCTGCCAGTATCCTTTACTTAAGTCCAGTGTAGTAATGTATCTGGCTCCTCCAACTCTTTCCAACAGGTCGTCTATTCTGGGCATAGGATATGCATCAAACTGAGACAAAGAATTCAAATAACGAAAGTCAATACAAAATCTCAGTGAGCCGTCCTTTTTCGGAACCAGAACCACAGGGCTACACCATTCACTGGTTGAAATTTCAATGATGCCCAGTTCCAACATAAAGTTGATCTCTTTCTTCAACTCTGGCACCAACCGCTCTGGAATCCTGTAGCTCCTCTGCCGAGCTGGAGCATCCTTCTTGAGACAGATCTCATGTTGTATCAGGTCAGTAAAACCTGGTGTCTCTGAAAAGAGTGTAGGATCCAACAGGGCTGCAACCTCCTCCTGCTGGGGAACTAACAAATGAGAAAGATCAATCGCCCTAAACTGTGTTTCACTTGAGGGCAAAAATTTTTCTTTCACCTCCTCATCCTGAACGTTACAAATCAAGAGCTGCTGCACTGGTGTCTGAGGCACCTGGAATTCTTTCAGCAAATTCACATGAAATGTCTGATGTTTTTTCACTCTGTCAGGCATAAATAGTTCATATGTGACCTTACCCACTTGACGGGTCACTTCATATGGGCCATGCCACTTAGCCAGCAACTTGTTATCCGAGGTTGGTAGCAGCAGTAGAACCTGCTGGCCTGGTTTCAGGACCCTTTCTGTCGATTTCCGGTCATACCATCTTTTCTGGTTTTGTTGTGCTGTCTTCATGTTCTCCTGCACCAAAGCTGTCATTTCCTCCAACCTCTGTCGCATCTTGACCACATATGCCACGATGTTGTCCTCCGCAGATTCAGGATGTTCCCAGTAGTCCTTTAGGAGGTCCAGTGGTCCTCTCACTTGACGTCCATAGAGCAGCTCAAATGGAGAAAATCCAGTCGAAGCCTGTGGGACCTCTCTATAGGCAAACAGCAAATAGGGCAACCACTGGTCCCAATCTGCTCCTGTAGTGGAAACAAATTTGCGCAGCATGTTCTTTAAAGTCTGGTTGTATCTCTCAACAAGCCCATCCGTCTGTGGATGATAGGGGGTGGTCTTAATCCCCTTCACTCCTAATAAGTTGTAGACTTGTTTTAACAGTTTAGACATGAAGTTTGTTCCACAGTCTGTCAAAACTTCTTTCGGTATCCCTACTCTGGAGAACAGTTGTATCAGACAGTTAGCAACATTTCGGGCTTTCACACATCTCAGGGGAAAAACTTCAGGATACCGAGTTGCATAATCACATACAACTAGTATATATTTGTTGCCTGCTGAACTTCTCTCTAGAGGACCTACTACATCCATCCCTATTCTCTCAAAAGGAGTACCAATAATTGGTAGAGGCTGAAGTTGGGCCTGAGAAATCTTTTTTCCAGAAGTGAGTTGACATTTAACACAGGACTTACAAAAGTTTGATATCTGAGTATACATTCCAGGCCACACAAATCTTCTGGCAATTCTACACAATGTTTTGTGAAATCCCATATGTCCAGCCCACGGAACTGTGTGTCCCAGATCCATTACTCTCTCTCTGAACTGTTGTGGTAATGCTAAAGACTCTACATCTCCTTTACACTGATACAAAATTCCCCTTTTTACTACATAAGTAGCTTCATCAAGAAATCCTGTAGTGCTCTGCATGTTTCCATCTACCCCCATAACTTTCTCAAACCAACCTTTTAAAGTTGGATCCTGTCTCTGAAGCTCACCCACATTAGCTGGAAGATCAACATCCAACAGCTGAAATGGCTTATCAGTGTTCTCTGTTTGCCTAGCAGAACCTCTTGTTTTATCCCTCCTTCTTTCAGCCTTGGTTTTATGTGGTTTAACTGGTCCCATTTCCCATACTTCATCAAAAAATGGTAACTCACTCAAGGTGTTTTGAGAACTTTGAGCCCTTGTAGTGACCATATTGTGCCCTACAGATGTCATTTTACATGGGTACTGTATGGTTTGGGCTGCAAGAGGCCTAGCTAGACCTGGCGGGGAAAAGTTGTCAGTCTGCTGAATAAGGTCTGTGATAATGGGAACATCATTACCCAGAATAACAGCATAAGGTAGCGTTGCTGCAAGAGCTACTGATAGAAAAAAGGTGTGTCCTCCCACAGTCAAATATATGTCAGCCATTGGATATTCATGTTTGTCCCCATGTATGCAGCTTATCTGACATTTATCCTCAGTCCACCTTTCCCTAGGTACTAAGGAGGACAAAACCACTGTCTGAAACCCACCTGTGTCTAGCAAAGCTGTCTCTCGTTTCCCATTAATCAAAACAGGTACAGTACAAGCAACATCATGAAAAACACATGCAGTAGGTCTGGGAACCGTACAAAACATGGATGGCTTAGAATGATTAGTGAGGGGACAGAAATACTGAGTGTGGCCCAGTCCATTACATAAATAACATCTTAAGTCACGCTTGCCAGAACGAACAGGGGCGTTTTTAGTAGAATCAGGTTTGTACTTACTAGCAGACAGTTGCCTACCCCTAGAAAATGTCTTGTTCTCCATCTGACCACCACCTTGCTCATTTCCAAAAGACTTATTTCTGTGGGCAAAACTGGAGTCTCTGCCAACAGTACTGTGCCTTGTCCCCTGTCGAGCTGCCATGAAGACCTCCGCCAGCTGTGCTGCTTTCTCTGCAGTCTTTGGATCGTGCTCCCGAAGCCACACCTCCAGTTCAGGGTTGACCATCCTCAGGAACTGCTCCAGGATCATTGTCTCTGAAATGTCCTTTACAGTTGCCTTGTGCGGTTTAATCCACTTGGAAAACATTTCTTTGAGGCGCACATACAGTTCTTGTGGAGTCTCTCCCGGAAAAATGTCCAAAGAACGGAAACGTCGACGATAGGTTTCAGGTGTAATCTCATACTTCTGCAATATGGCCACCTTCACCTTTTCATAATCTTCTGAGTCTGCAAAATCCATCAAGACATAAGCACTTCGTGCCTTACCAGTCAGTAGCGGAATTAGCCGGATAGCCCATTCCTCCTGCGGCCATCGACAAACTCGGGCCATTCTTTCAAAAAGTAGTCAAAAAAATGTTCAATATCATCATCAGGTAGCAAAGGGTGTAGCTTAGGTTCTCTGTGCATGCTGATATCCCTCTCTGATCCGACCGACCAAGATACCTGACTTGTTCCTTCGTCAGGATCAACTATGTCCTCTTGAGGTGGCAGCGCTCTAGGTTGTGTCTGCTCACCTTCAGCGTCGTGCCGCAGAATATCCACTTGCTGCTGAATTTGATGAAACTGGTGCTGCACAGACTTCCATCTTTGTTCTTGACGGGAAGCCTCTTTTGCCATCTGTTGGTCTCTTACTGACTGAGACTGAATGAGCGATTTCACCAAATCTGAAAGCTCATCAATCTTCTCACAGGTGCTGGGTGCCACGCCCTCCAGATCAGCAGATGCCATCGCTCCCTCATCAGGCCCCACCTGTTGGTCTTGTTTCCTCTTTTCTCTCTCTTTTGTCATCCTCAGCTCCACTTTGCGACTTCAGCATCCCACTTCTGACACCACTTGTTAGAATGGCCCTTAGCGGCAGGCTTAAAAGAGGAGTCTTGAGGCAGAGAGGTATAGTGCAGTCCCAACCAGGTGTTTAATTTCCAACATTTAACAAACAAACAAAAACAGTCCTGCACACAAAGGGGGGAATGCGTCCCGCAGCAGCCACACCCACTCTCTTGATGAGGGCAACCTGTAGGCATTTATAGTCCCTGGCTGCACCAATCCACAATCCCCAAAAGCAGGATAAACAAAATACATATACACAAACAAAACAATACATTATCATATTCAACACTCTTCATTTCATAATCATTTCATTTCTAAAAATATCTCTATAAATATAACTCCCATTATCAAATTCTAAAAAGTCAGTGTTTTACTCCCCCTCTCTATTTTGGTCTTTCCCAGAACCGGAGGTCAGCCAATCAAAGTGAATAAATCAATACATTTAAAATGTTCTCTTACATGTAATGAAAACCTTCCTTACAGGTGCTAATATATTGACAGAATCAGACTTGCCACACTTGCTGGTAACAATCCAGAAACAACAGAAACAGCTGAGTCTGACCCAAACCAACCTGTCTTGAGCCATAAACTCATCAGTTTCCAGAAGAAAGAGAAAATCCTCCAACCATCTCTGTAGCGATGATAAGTTGGACTTTGAGCTTTCATAAAGTCCTGTCAGCCTCATTAGAATCTATAAAAGCTCATTCCAGAGACCAGTCCTGTTCCTTTTCCTCCTCCTCTTTCATCAGCACAAACAGTTTCTGCCAGTGGGATCAGGAGTGTTCACAAGTTTTATTTAAAGATTATTTGGGTTTATTTCAGTCTTTAATTCTGTTTATTCCAGATTTCAGTGACATTTAATTCTGATTACAAATTACAATATGTTTCCCCTAAACCTGGTCAGGATTGTGATTCAGGTATTTTATCTTCAGACAGAAAACACCTGAAGGAAGAAAAACGTCAAAACTGATGATGGAGCTGGTAAAATAAAATCCCAAACATGTTAAAGACATTTCACACTGTACCTGGAAGAACATCAGGGTTAAAACGCCATCTACTGGACATTAACAGTTACTGCAGCTCATGTTTCAGAAATGACCAAATTTCTGAAACATTTGTATCCCTGAATGGACACAAAAACATTCAGAATATACCTTCCTGAATATAAAACTGATAAACATACTCAAATATATTCTTATTTCCTATGCTAAGTAGATAACATGATGCATTTTGTGAAATCTCCTCAACGGCCCGACAAGAGGAATATGATGCACACAATGGATGGGTGAATTTAATTTAAATTGTTATGAACCAAATTCATTTGAACTGAACAACATAAAGATTGCCTGGCAGTGCTCTTGTCATCCGCTAGGGGGAACTGGAGAGACACAAATGAAGAAATGTCTGACTTTCCTTTCAAAAATTGCAATTCCTCTCCTGAATCCCAGAAAAGCTAAAAACAAACAAACAAACAAAAAACATGTATTTGTAACAACTCTATTCAGTAAAGAGTGGTTGCAAATATTACTGTATCTTCCTATCAACTGCTAAACACTGCAGCATCATGCAGACTACAATTATCACCATGCATTACCAGTCAGCAAAAAGATTGAGATAATGTTTAGACTTTGCTCCCTTTTATCTTCAGGTTATTACTTAAAGCCTCCTGGGAAATCATATTTGTTATTCTTTTTTACATTTTTTGTTGTTTCTTTTATTATTTTCTTTTATTAATTTATATTATTTTTATAATGTTATTAATTTAGTCCTATGCTCAGCAGCAAAGGGAAAAACTGATTTACAACTTGAAACCACTTCTTTCTCGCGCTCTGTGTCAGGCAAATTACACACAGACTTGTTGCCATAGCAACTGACGTCACTTTATGCTTCAGGATTCAACACCAAAAAACACTCACACACAAAGAGCAGAACATTCACTCTGTTGCATCAGAGTCTTTTTAGGCTTAATATTTATTTTACGATTATTAATAAGTGATTGCTGTGGTAGATTAGCTAAAGCTGCTATTAGCTAAGTTTGTGGGTTGTTTCTTTTCTATATTCTTTACACATACAAACTGTAGCCCACAACACACACATTTCATTAAAAATCGAAGCATAAAATTTCATTGCCATCTCACCTTTACTTATAAATGAAGTCTGTGTGCTGCTCATTCTGCACAAAAATATCAGTTCACCCAAAGCTGTCTATCCTCAACATCCCAAGAATTTCTAGAACTGCAATCTGGCTTTGAATACGAGTGATCGATCGCTCAAGTTATTGACATTGAATCAAAATGGGGCGTACCAACAGTGCAGTTGGTAGCACTGTTGCCTTGCAGCAAGAAGGCCCTGGCTTCAGTCCCTCACATTTGATGTTTAGACTTTGATCCCTTTTATGTTCAGTTTAAAATAAAAGGGAGCAA
>CAJVRI010001059.1:0-58058 GCA_911649635.1 Poeciliopsis gracilis | reverse complement strand
AAACTTCCATTTTGTGTGTTTCAGGAGGAACCATTGACATCACTATTCATGAAGTGCTTGAAGGAGGATTTCTGAAGGAGCTGCACAAAGCATCTGGGAACAACATGGGAGGACAAACTGTAGACAGGAAATTTAAAGAGTTCCTCAGAGAGACATTCTCTCCTGAAATCTGGGATGAGTATGAAGCAAAGTATCCCAGTGAGGTCAGAAGAATTATGTATGACTTCACAGTATTCAAGAGAAAAGATGAAGATATGGAAATAACCTGTCCACTGAATCTAGGAATGATAGCTCTAAAAAAACAAGACATGGAAGAATATTTTAATCGAGTTCAAGGAGCATCTTATGATGAGGGAGTAATCAAAATATCCAAACAGAAACTGAGATATTTTTTTGAAGAGAGTCTGTGGAGCATCACTAAGAGCCTAAGAGAAATCTTTCACAAAACCCAAAGCATTAAATACATTTTGCTAGTGGGAGGTTTTGCTGAAAGTCAGATTCTACGGAGACACATTACTGATGAGTTTATTGACAACTGCAAAGTTTTGTGTCCTTTTAGGCCCCAAGAAGCCATTGTAAAGGGAGCTGTAGAGTTTGGAAGAAACCAAGGTGCAGTGGCATCTAGAAAAAGTGCTTATACTTATGGAATAAATCTGTCAGAGCCCTTTAATGAGTCGCAGCACAGGGAGGACAAAAAATACACAAACAAAGATGGGATCATCTTGTGTGCTGACCTTTTTCACAAACTGGTTGAAATTGATGAGGATGTTGGTTGGAATGAAACCAGAAAGCATTCCATTAGTCCTTCAGAAAGCGACCAAACACAAGTGAGTCTTGAATTTTATCGAACAAAGAAAGAAAATCCCATGTATGTGGATGAACCAAAAGTGGAAAAAATTGGCTCATTTGTTGTCGAGTCTCCTGACACGTCACTTGGACTGGACCGTTTGCTCGATCTAGAAATAAAGTTTGGCTTCACTGAAATGATGGCAACAGGCACTGACAGGGAGTCAGGATCAGTTCACACAGTCAAGCTAAACTTCATGACAAATTAATTATGATATACAAACAAGAGCAAAAACTAAGATAAAATAATAAGATGCACAGTACAAAAATGTAGCCAGTGTGCCATGACCCTATTTTAATATTTAAGAAAAGTAAAAAATTGCTTCAAATAAATCCCTGTGCTTTCCTCCACTCTGAAATGGTAAAGCGATAACAGTTCAGAAGAAAAAAGTGAGAAATGTTACAGTAGCTAACAAACCAAGGTGGTGTTTCAGAGTATTAAGAGTAAAGTTAGCAATTCAAAAAAAAAAAAAGAAATATTCAGGGTACTATATCTTCTAGAAATGTTTCATTGGTTTTATTTGTTCTGCTTTATGAATGAATATACTTGAATATCATCAGCATATAAATGTTGTAGAATGTAAAGAAAGAATCAAAATGCAAACTAATGTAAAGAATGTTATAACATTTAATCCATGGTGTCTTTGTGATTTTTATTTATGTTTCTCTTCATGCATTTAATGAAATGTAAAATAATTCAGCAGTCATAAAACTTATGCTTTCTGCCACTTTTCTTCTTTTTAAAAATATGTGGGAAAAAACTGAACAGTATCTTTGAATATTCTCCTGGAAGGTTGCGGTTATTGTACTTCAGAAATATAACATTGCTTTGATCTACTTTTCATATCAAGCAAAAATAAAAACCTAAATATATGCTTTTCCAATCATGTATTTTGTTCTGTCTTTGAATAAAAACAAAGTCACAGTTTGGAGTTCATGATCCCTTGGAGTTCCATTGTCACATTTAGTTTTGGTTTTATTCTTTATCTTTAGTTTGCCTGGTAATTTCCTGTGTTCCTTGAAGTGAATTCTGGTTGAGTCATTTTCTCTAAGCTCCTCAACTCATGCAGTCATTCTCATTCTGATGTTAAGAAACAGAGGTTGGTCACTTCTCATCACTTCTTGATGAGAAGTGGATAACATGAACAAGAAAGAGGTTACATACAGAGACTGTGGGAGCTAAGAAGAGCTAATTAGCACAATGTTGATCACTGAAATTACTAGTGGGTAATTTATAGGAAACAGGACAGTCAACAGCTGGTGAGAGAGATGTTGCAGGGATCTTTCTTTGTGGAAATTTCTATAAATACCTCTAAATTTGAATATGATGTGAAGTAGAATTTTTGAAGGATCATATTTCAAAGATCCTACTCTTTCTGATGTAAAGCACTTTGAACTGCCTTGTACTGAAATGTGTCATGCAAATGCATTTTCTTCAACCAACTCAGTCTCTGATCTCTTACATTTGGTAAGCTTTAATAATGACTGGATGAGCGACAGCATAAAGACTCTCTTTCAGTTTCAGATTGCAATGTGTTTGCTTTATGTATCACAAAGTTTACCGAAACCTTAAACTGCATGTTTGACCAGAGACACAAGTTATCAGTTTTATACTTCCGGGTAGAGGCGTTCCTGTCATCTAAAAAAATCTTCCATTGTTGCCAGAAAATCTTTACTGCTCATCCACCAGTGGCAAAATGAATGTCATGGAAAACAATACTGGCTTAAACCAGAATGAGAAAACAAATATGCTCTAAATCAGAACAGATATTTTTACCTACCATGTTGTATAAGATTTTTTCTGTAAGTAAATATTGTTTAAAGTTGCTTTTGTAACATAATAAATGAAACTCTAACCAACATTTTGATGTGTAATAATGTCACTTAGGAAAATTTAATGTTTCAATTGTTGATTTTTTGCTATTTTTATGAAATAGCAAATAAACTTCATTGATTTATTGATTGATTTAATTGAACTGCAGAAATAAAATAATCCCTGTCTCCCCGTTCAAACTTTATAACTGCAATTATCAGAAGGCTAACTAAAAGGAAGCTATGAAAAATTTTTAAACTGAAACTAAATTATTTCTAAGAAATCCTCTTGTTTGTCATTAAACATTCTTGTCATGCCTTTAATGTTAGAATGCTGCATGGAAGTACATTCTCAGAATTACTTTTGATAAAGGATTCAGGGGTCACCAACCCGGTCGCCCGCAGGGACCTTGTCAGTTGCCCTTGTAGTTAAGTTCCCACTGTTCTGAGGGTTCCTCCCTTTTGCCGTAGCATTTGTGTTGTACCTCGTCAATCTCAAGTTGTGATAGCAGTTGCCGTTTGCGGATGTTGGAACACTGAGCTACTAGTTGTTTAGCGCTTAGTGTTGACTGGGGATGTCGAAGTAACCATTCCTTCCCCAGTCTTTGCATGTAACCTCTCTGACTAGGGTTACTTGAGTAGTAGCATTCCAACAGATGCACATTTTCATCTCTCGCCCATTTCCGTCTTGTTCCAGTAGCCCATTTGTCATCAAGGTCCCCAACACCTGACGCAGACCATGTTTGGCCGGGCGACGTCTGAGCCGGCATGTTACGCAACTTAGTATCTCTCATGGTATGAGGTAGGCAGTAGTTTGAAGGGTAATATACTGATGCATTATCTATTGAGCTATCCAGTCAGCTCTCTCTCTCTCTCTATATATATATATATATATATATATATATATATATAGAGAGAGAGAGAGAGTAATAACAGTGATTATTATTAAAAAAGCTTTTTTCAAGTAAAAAATAGCCTTAGAAAACCTACTACAAATATTTGAAGCAAATAAAAAAATAAAAAAATAATTATTTTTTGTTTTCTCAATCAAATGTTCAATCAATCAATCAAATTTTATTTGTATAGCACATTTCAGCTACAAGGCATTTCAAAGTGCTTTACATCATAAACACAAAACACAAAGTCATGCAACATAGAATGAAATACCATCTTTTCCTGTTGCCCACAAAAGGAAAAGGTGGGCATCAGGAAAATTTAAGCGCCTGTTTTCGCCGGACTCCGCCGTCCGTTTAACCACGGGTATTTGTCAGGCCCCGTAGCCCACAACAGGTAAAAAAATAAAATAAAAAAAGTACATTGTTACATATTACATTTCAAATACAGTTCTAAACAGGTGTGATGGCCAAATTTATGGCCACACCCTGATGTCAAAAAAGGATGAGGGCCAGAACTCAATAAGCTTAAGTGCTGATTGGATTACACCACTAGTTCCTGCTGGCAGGGGGATATGGTAGTTTTGTTTAGATAAGTTTTGTATTTAAGTAAACATTAGTATTTAAAGTTTATTTTTGATTTTCATTTTTGGGTCTTTAGTTTAGCCAAACTTAGCTGTACTATTTGTTTTGTGTTATTTGTAATTTTTTTAGTTACCCCTATTGTGTCTTGGTCTGATCAGCCAGTATAAAAACCCCTGTGTGTCATTTCTTTGTTAGGTCAGTTATGTTTGTTTGTGCAGCTAGTTTGTTTACACTTTTTCCTGAGTTCAGTTTTGTTTCTTTGACCTCTTTTTATGAGCTCAGTTTATTTTTTGTCATTTATGATTTTTGGGTTAAAATAAAAACCCTACTTTTTCTAAATACATCCTGTGACTCCTCCTGTTTTTAACTCGGTCCATCACACATGTGTGTTTTTAGTTGAGATTTAAAGGAAGTCAGGGTTTCAGAGGTTTTACAGTTTTATGGAAGTTTGTTCCAAATTTTTGGTCCATAGATGCTGAAAGCTGCTTCTCCTCTTTTGGTTCTGGTTCTGGGGATGCAGAGCAGACCAGAACCAGAAGACCTGAGAGGTCTGGCAGGTTGATACAACAACAGCAGATCTTTAATGTATTGTGGTGCTAAACCGTTCAGTGATTTATAAACTAACAACAGTATTTTAAAATCTATTCTTTGAGCTACAGGGAGATAGTGGAGGGACTTTAAAACTGGTGTTATGTCTCTATCTTCCTGGTTCTAGTGAGAACGCGAGCAGCAGCTTCTGGATCAGCTGCAGCTGTTTGATTGATTTGTTGGACAGGCCTGTGAAGACGCTGTTACAATAATCAATGTGACTAAAGATAAACGCATGGATGAGTTTCTCTAGATCTGGCTGAGACATCAGTCCTCTAATCCTGGAGATGTTCTTCAGGTGATAGAAGGCTGATTTTGTTACTGTCTTTATGTGGCTCTGGAGGTTCAGGTCAGAGGTCATCACTACTCCCAGATTTCGGGCCTGATCGCTAGTTTTCAGTTGTAATAACTGAAGCTGTGCATTGACTCTAGATCGTTCCTCTTTAGGTCCAAAAATAATCACTTCAGTTTTGTTTTTGTTCAGTTGGGGAAAGTTTTGGCACATCCACACATTTATCTTTTCTAAGCATTTATTCAGTGATTGGATGGGGTCAAAGGTCACCTAGTGACATCGTAATGTTGAGCTGCGTGTCATCTGCATAGTTATGGTAGCTAATATTATTTCCTGTTATAACCTGAGCTAGTGGGAGAATATAAATACTGAATAAGAGGGGTCCTAGGATTGAACCTTGGGGTACCCCACATGTGACCTTTGACCTCTTTGATGAGAAGTTTCCAATTAAAACAAAGAAATCCCTGTTCTTTATGTAAGATTCAAACCAGTCGAGCACCGAACCAGAGAGTCCAACCCAACTCTCCAGTCGATTCAGTAATATATCATGGTCCACAGTGTCAAAAGCTGCACTGAGGTCCAACAGAACCAACACCGTGGTTCTCCCACAGTCCGTATTTATATGAATGTCATTGAATACTTTGACTAGGCCAGTCTCCGTGCTGTGGTGAGCACGAAAACCAGATTGGAAAGAGTCAAAGCAGTTGGTCATCATGAGGAAACTATTTAATTGTTTACACACAGTTTTTTCAATAACTTTGCTGATGAATGGGAGGTCAGAGGTCAGTGGTCGGCCTGTAATTCTGCAGTAGTGATTTGTCCAGATTGTTCTTTTTTAGCAGTGGTTTGATAACTGCTGTTTTCAAAGCCTGGGGGAAAACGCCTGATGTAAACGATGAGTTTATTATTTGGATCAGATCAGTAGCAATAACAGGCAGGACTTTCTTAAAGAAATGTTCTAGAGTTATAGATCTATAACATCCAGACAGCAGGAGCTTGAACTTAATCGACTTATAATTTCTTCTAGGGTTTTATAATTAAGTGGTTGAAAGTGGGTCATTTTTCCTGTATTAGTTTTGTTTGGGTTCAGCAATGGTTCTGGCTGTAGAGTTGATGTGCAGATTAATCCTCTGATTTTTTGGATTTTCTCTGAAAAGAAGTCAGAAAACTTATTACAGGCAGCATTAGATTGGAGTTCAGGTGGTAACGTCATAGGAGGGTTTGTGAGCCTGTCAACTGTTGCAAATAAAGCTCGAGCATTGTTCATGTTTTTGTTTATGACATCTGCAAAGAAAGCCTCCCTTGCATGTTTTAGTGTTAAGTGATAGTTACGTAGTCTTTCTTTATAGATGTCAATATGAACATGAAGTTGAGTTTTACACCATTTTCGTTCTGCCCTGCAGCAGAGTTGTCTTGCAGATCGAACTGTTTGTGCATTTCTCCATGGAGATTTCTTCCTACCAGTCACAACCTTCACTTTAATTGGGGCAATGGAATCAATGATATATAAAACTTTAGACTGAAAATCATCTACCACCTTATCTTCATCATTACAGCTTAAGATTGAGGAAGAAGAGTAGATCTGATTAAATGTTTCTGCTGTGATTTCTGTGAAATAATGTTTTGTGACAGTAGCTGTTTGTCCAAGTGGGTCAAAGAATAAAGAACCTTCAAAGATAACAGCAAAATGATCCGACAAGGCGACATCAGTTACAGAGACATTGGAAATATTCACACACTCACTGATAACCAGGTCCAGTGTGTGTCCTTGAGTGTGTGTTGCTTGTTTGACATGTTGTGTTAAACCAAAATTTTCTAAAATGTCAAGAGAGCTTTTTTGCTCCTCTGTCTTGGGGTTTGTCCACATGAATGTTGAAATCACCAACAATTAATAAACAATCATAATCAATGCATATGAGAGATAGAAGATCATTCTGTCATGATGTGGTGGTGAGGAGTGGTGGTGAGGCAGGCGCAGGAGACCCAGGTAAGGTGAATAATAATAATTTAATGAAAAAACAGTCCAAAACAAAAGTCGACAAACAGTAAACAGCTCGCGGCCAGGCAGCACGGCTGAGTGGAAGCCAGGGCTCAACACCGGTAGCAACTGGTCATACAGGCGGCTTAACAAACATGCAAACGTGTGACAAGTAACAACAACAACGACGACAATCTGACAAGGACCAGACGAGGAACAAAGGACACAGGAGGGACTAAATACACTGAGTGTAATGAGGGGAACAAGACACACCTGGGAACAATCAAGGGGAAGACAGGACAACGAGGAGACTTAGGACACGGTAAACTCAAATAAACACATGGAACATGACACATTCAAGTCAGTAAAGAAATTTTTCACGTATGTTGGAGTTTTGTATAAAGTTAGTGTCAAGGTTCGTTTGTAGCCTTTAACCTGAATTCCAAGATACTCAAAAGAGGTGAAATGACCGAAAGAGATTTTACTACAGTTTATAGTATTTTCAAATATAGAAGCCACGCCTCCTCCTTTTTTATATTTTCTATTCTCAATTAAAAAAATAGTAGTTAGGAGGCACGGATTCAATTAGTACAATTTGGTTATTACCGTCATTCAACCATGTTTCTGTCAAAAACATAACATCAACATTATACTCAGTGATGAAATCATTAATTAACAGAGCTTTAGCACAGAGTGATCTGATATTTAAAAGTGCTACTTTAAGTGACTTGGAGGCCAAAAGATTTTCAGTCTGAGGTTCCTTTAGGTAGGGAATCACTCTGAGGTTCGAATTAGGACCGCTGTATTTCATATTTCTGTTTTTTGTAAATTTTCTTGTAGTGATCTGGACAGGTAATGTCCTGTTCTGCATTTTCGGGGGGCCAGATGCATTCTGGAGGAAGATGGGTGTAAAGATAATATCTGGTCCCCAGCCTCAGACCTCAGAAACACAGAGGTCACCATCACAGAGTGATGGATCCTCTGGAAAGTCAGGGGCAGGTGGCTTAAATGAAGCGAGGTCTGCTACGTGAGTGCTAAGGAGGCAGGGGGGAAGGAGGGAGGAAGCAGTCTCTCTATGGAAGTAAATATGTGCCATCAGGATTTGAATAAAAAATCCCTCTGAAATTTGAACGTAAAAAAATTCAGTGTCATTTGTAAGTGAAAAAAAATTCAGTGAGAAAAAATTCGCTGTTAAAAATTCAGCGTCTAAAAATTCACTGTTAAAAATGGCAAGGTTGCTTGAGGTCACAGACATGCGCAATGGACGTCAGATTTCAATAAGACGCCACGTCATGTAGAGGAAACACCAGCAGCACCGAGGCTGGCGACTATGGAGGTGAACGCTAACCCAACAGTGAGTTTAATGCTTTCATATTTCTGTAGTACATTTCATTTTGCGCCTGAAGTTTGATACATTATCATAAAGCTCGATTTAAAACACGGGTTTGGTTTGGTCCGTTGTTAATCTTACAGCATGTAGTGCTGGCATATAACTTCTCGCTACCTGCTAGCATCCAGCCCCTCTCCGCTGCCCCACACTCAGTTTCCCCCGATTTATTTAAAAAAGAAATAAACTTGGATCTTTAAAGAGAACTGATGGGTGGCGACTTTCTGGGTTGTTTCTATGTTGTCTTGGGTGAAAACTCAGAAGTGACTGAAACAATACCTGGGACATTCTATTCTACAGGCAGTGATGGTGAGTGTGGTTGAAAGCTGGTGCTTATGTCACAGGTGTCAAAGTTCAGTCCTCGAGGGCCGCTGTCATGTAGTTTTTAGATGCGTCACACTACAAAATGCTGGAATGAAACGGTTTAATTACCTCCTCCTTGTGTAGATCAGATCTCCAGAGCTCTGCTAATGACCTAATTATTCTATTCAGGTGTGGTGCAGCAGAGGCTCATCTAAAAGCTGCAGGGCCGTGGCCTCCAGGACTGGACTTTGACACCCCAGGCTTATGACCATTTAGGACACAAATAATGATAGTCACAAGCATTGATTTCAGCTACACAGAAATTGTCTTCCAAAGGAATTTGGCATGTTTTAACGCTTACTTTGTATTAAAAACGTTTTTAAAAAATTAATTCTTTGCTAGGACATGGTGGAGAGCGGCAGCATCTCCTGAAAAATCTGGACTTTACTAAGACCGCCTGTCTCAGTTTTTAATTTTATATTAGCACCTACCTTCCTCTTAGTGAAGTTAACAAATTTAGATTTTGAACTTGAAATTCGAAATCCCCACTCTAGCGCCCAATCTTCTACTTTACCTAACGCTTCTTGCATTTTATCATTTATAAATTTTATATTTCTTCCCCGGTTCCAAATAAGACCATCATCCGCATATAAAGTCATTCCAAACTTACCTTCGATTTAACTAAAAATATAATTAATCATTATTAGAAATAACATTGGACTTATAATACTACCTTGAGGAGTGCCAGTTTCAGTTAAATAATTTGAACTTACTTCATTTCCTATTTTAACTCTTATACTTCTATCAGTTAAAAAATCTTTAATCCAATTATAAATTTTACCTCTTAACCTTATTTAAGAGGTAAAATAAGGTTATTTTACCTCTTAAATAAGGTAAAATAACCTTTATAAGATTTTATAAGATTTTAATAAGAGGTAAAATCTTATAAATTTTACCTCTTAACCTTATTTGTCTAATTTTAATCAGTAAACCTTCCTTCCATAACATGTCATATGCCTTCTCAATATCCAAGAACACTGCCATTAAAACCTCTTTATTCACCTGTGCTTTTCTGATTTCATGTTCAAGCTGTACCATAGGATCTGTTGTACTTCTTCCTTTCCTGAAGCCATATTGATATTTTATTTTTCCTCTCGATTCTAAGAAGTACATTAATCTATTATTCACCATCCTCTCCATTACTTTTCCGACACAAGATGTTAAAGCTATTGGCCTGTAACTTTCAGTTAACTGAGGGTCCTTACCTGGTTTACAGATAGGAATAATAATTGATTCTTTCCACTTATCTGGCAAAGTTCCTTCTTCCCATATTTTATTATATAATTTTAGTAAAACTAATTTACTCCTTTCACTCAAGTTTTTAATCATAACATAATTTATTTGGTCCTCCCCTGGTGTTGAATTTTTTTGTATTCTTTAATGCTTTATTTAACTCCATCATTAAAAACTTCATATTTATAGTATCATTATCAACCATTTCCTCATTTATCCTTTCATTATATTTTCTCGTCGTTAATTCTCTTTCTTCTTTCTCTTCTTTACTAAGATTTTCATTACTATGCACTTTAGCTAAAACTTTTACTAATAATTCTACCTTATCTTTATCTTCTATAATCATATTTCCATTATTTTTCAGTATTGAAAAATTGTATCCCTTTGACTTTCCTGACATTTTCTTAATCGTATTCCATACTCTATCTAATGCTGTAGTTTTTCCTAATCATTCACAATATTTACTCCAATAAAACTTTTTCGCATTTCTAATCTTCCTCCTGACTTCTGCTTGTTTCCTCTTATCAAATCTGTTTCCAAACCTGTAATTGTTTTTCTATTGAATTCAGTACAGACTCACTCGACAGCAGTGTTGGGCAATTCCAGGCGTTCAGCGCTGCTGTTCTGCAACTCTTATACGTCTCCCTGGTCCAACACAGCTGAACCAAATAGCTGAATCACTTCCTAACTGAGGCCAATTCTCCAGAGTCCTGCTAATGACCTCATTATTTGACTCAGGTGTGTTGAAATAGAGACACATCTAAAAGTTGCAGGAGATCAGACCTCAAGTTGCCCACCCCTGATCTACAGGAACATTAAAGCTTAGTAAAATATTGTCACCTTCCACTGCAGCTTCAAAATCTAAATCTTTAGATCAGATTGTTCATTAATTACTTTACCTGTTGTTGCCTTTCAGTCTTCTCACTGTCCTGTTTTTCCTAAAGTGAATGCGTTGTGCAGGAGTCACATTCGTTTTAAAATAAATGTCTCACTGCTGGGCGGTTTAGGGTGGGCGGAGTTTCTATCTTCAGCTCTTCACATTTAGACATCACATACTCTACTCTGGATCTGCCTGTCAGTGTTTTAGTTGGACCCTCAACACAACCAGCTGAAGCTGTTCCTACAATGGGAGACTCTTTCATCATAGCTATAGACTTTGGGACTGCATACAGTGGGTATGCCTTCAGTATAACTTCCAGAGGAGAAGAAATTGATCCTCATGTGAAGGTCTGGGGTAAAGAAGTTGGCCTGGAAACCCCGAAGACTCCGAGCTGCATCCTTTTTGATAAACAAGAGTTTGTGAGCTTTGGTTACGAAGCCAAGAAAGATTACCTTTCAAAAAAGGGCCAAGAAGCGAGAGACATGTTGTTCTTTGACTGCTTCAAGATGGCGCTCTATGGCAAAGTGAGTAAAATTCAACTAATCATTAGAGGTAAATGAGTGTCAAGTGTCCTATAAGTTAATGGCTTCCTACACTTGAAAAGGAGGACTTGAAGACTTCAGGAATTCAATCTTTTTTATTTTCACCAATGAGTGAGAACCAATGAACAGAACACATGAAAAACCTACAAAACACATACAAAATATTTTAACATACATTTTTGACATTTGGTTCAAAGTTAATAATTTATCTTAATGACTAATTTAATTTTTAACCTTAAACATGCATGTCTTACAATTTTAACCATAAATTCACAGTATTATTGAATTCCATGTCTGGTTGAATTTGAATCAAACAAATCCACACAACTTAGAATTAGTTTTTTTTTTTTTTTTTCTTAGGACATAAGTTTTTTTTACATTAGATATCTTAATATACATTTAGTGGAACCATACTATAAAACTAGCAGTGCAAACTGTTACTTCAATAAATTCTAAATTTCATTTCTCAAATGTAAAATTACAGTCAAATGACATTCAATTGAGCCCAGTTAGTGGCTTACCGGTAGTCTTTATAAGTCCTTTTCCATGAAATGCTGCTTTGGAGGCTGTGTTTGCCTTCCTCAGCTCTGTTGCAAAACCAGTAAAGTGGTTAGTGGATTCCTTATATACCTGTTGAGTTGAGGGTGCTGCTGATTGGGCCAGATTTCTTTCACCTGCTGAGAAGTGCTGCAGAGTGGCATACTAATGTATGTATGTGTGTGTGGACACACAAATGTCTATTCATGCACCCACATCTGAACTAATGAGCAGATCTGCGCAACAATGAGTTCAAATAAAATTATTCAGGGAATATTGTCATTTATTTATTCCCTGAATATATGACTATAGGCAGAATTTGTTTAACATTTTATTTTCACAACCTTGACAAGTGTTTAAAACACAAACACTCATTATAATCACAATGCTGTAGGAAATCAACAGAGATCTGATGATCAAAGCAGCCAATGGGAAGTCAATGAAGGCACTGAAGGTTTTTGTAGAAGCTCTGAGATTCCTGAAGTACGATGCTTTGGAAACCATCAACTCCAATGCAAAAGGTAAAAAGTTCATTGCCTCTGACTTCACCTGGGTCCTGACGGTTCCTGCCATCTGGGATCCTTCAGCTAAACAGTTCATGAGAGAAGCTGCAATGCAGGTAACATTAAAGTATTTCACTCAACACAGAATCACAGTTTGATTTTGTTCATCTGAATATTTTGGCTTTGCTTATTCTAAAAGAGACGGTCATGTTATTGATTGCAGGCAGGCATTGTGTCAGAGGGAAATGAAGATAAACTGGTCTTTGCACTGGAACCAGAAGCTGCTTCAGTCTGGTGTAAAAAGCTTCCAGCTGAGGGTTTCATTACACAGAACACCAGCAGAAACACCCTGGACCAGTCTCCAGGAACTCAGTACATCGTCGTTGATTGTGGAGGTTATGCTCTTACCTCTGTTTTTATGACTGAATGTTCGTATAAATACAGAATTTACATTGAAATTGTAAAATTTCCCCATTTTGATGCAGGTGGAACCATTGACATCACTGTTCATGAAGTCCTGGAAGGAGGAGCCCTAAAGGAGCTGCACAAGGCCTCTGGAAACGACCTGGGAGGACAAAATGTGGACAGAAAATTTAAACAGTTCCTGAGAGAAATATTCTGTGATGGAGTCTGGGACAAATATGAACAAAACTACCCTGGTGAAGTTCAGAAAATAATGTATGACTTCACACTTTTCAAAAAGGGGGATAAAGATATAGAAATCACCTGCTCACTTAACCTGGGAAGATTGGCTCAGGCTAAAAAGGATATTGAAGAGTTCTTTGAAGGAGTTCAAGGAGCTTCCTGGGATGAAGGATCGATCAGAATCTCTAAAGAGAAACTAAGATCGTTCTTTGACGAGAGTCTGCAGGGGATCGTAAAGAGTCTAGACAATATTTTAAGAAGAGGTTACAGGATTGGGTACATTCTGTTAGTCGGGGGTTACGCTGACAGCCAGATACTGCAGAGACACATTACTGAAGAGTACATTGGTGAATGTGAAGTTCTGTGTCCATTTAGGCCACAGGAAGCGATCCTGAAAGGAGCTGTGATGTTTGGGAGAAACCCAGCAGTTATAACATCCAGAAAAAGTGCCTTCACTTATGGGTTTGCTGTAGCTAACAGGTTTGATGCATCAAAACACAGAGCAGACAAGAAATTCACAAACCAAGATGGTGAGTGGTGTGATGATATTTTCATGAACCTGGTAGAAATGAATGAGGATGTTGGCTGGAACCAAATCAAAAGCTTTAGCTTGTTTCCAACAAGCTCCACACAAACAACCAGCAGCTATGATTTTTATCGCACACAACATAAAAGTCCAAAGTATGTGGATGAGGATTGAGTAGAGAAAATTGGTGGGTTTTTACTCGACTCACCAAACACTGAACGTGGCATGAAGCGTGAAGCCAAACTGAATATCAAGTTCGGCTTCACAGAAATGAAAGCAACGGCCACAGACATCGATTCAGGTTCAACTAAATCCATCAAACTCGACTTTATGACGAAGTGAAAGGCTTTGACCTCCTCATAAAGTCACAAGAACATCTGGTGGCTTTCATGGTGATTCACTGCTGTTTGTCCAAACAGGGAACAAACTGTAAAACAGTGTAATAGAGAAACAATGAATTGTAACATTAATTATACTTTAAAACAAATAAATGTAAAATCATCTGTGAAACTGACTTTTGACCACTGTATCTCTGCAAGTCTTGCAATAAACTAATCGTGTTTCTACATCTAAACCTCAATGTTCATGTGTTTAAATATTATATTTGCATCAAACATTTTGAAGGAACAATATATTACAAAATAATCACATAAAATCATAGAAACATGAGAAAGCCCTGTAATACATTTTCTTTAAATTATCTACTCTTTATTTGAAATCTAGTTACTGCTGGTTATAATTAGATAGATAAAAAAAAAAAAAAAACACTGGTTAAATCTGTAGATAAACAATAAAAAGCAAAGTTAAAACCCATTGAAATAAGTTATTTTCACCAAAAGTCCACTCAAATTTTTATTTTGCCTGTTTTTCAGAATTCAACATTTTGCAAACACATAGAAAGTATCTGATCTTGTTTAATGTCTAGAATTTACACCGTTCTATAGACAAACCAGATTTATTGAGATTAATTAGATGTTTTTGCAAAACCCTTGAGCATAAACCTGTTAACTACTGGCCTGTTGGTAATTGAACAGTAGCACAGATTCATATAAAAACAGCCATTCAATTAAAATAAAATATTTTCTAAGTCAAACTACAGTATAAGATGCTGCACAATAGAAGCAAACCAAGAGTAGCAGAGAAAAACATGTTCAGGTTTACAGGAAACTCAGATGAATACATTAAATACAATAGCCAAACTGTTTTAAATTTGACGTTTAAAAAAGGCATGAAAATAAACAATTACAACTAACAAACTTATTAGGTTTTATTGAGCTTTTAAAAACAATAATCACAAACATCTATTTTCAACTAAATTAATAGATTTAATAGATATTAAAGCTGTCACACTTTCATTTTTTCACAGAATCAAAGATGTAGAAAGCGATATTGTTTCTTGATTCATTTCATTTCACTCATTGTCAGAAGCAGTTCTGATATTTCGGGGGAAAACGTCCCATCTATCCATCGATGGAGGATGATTCTCCCAGTCAGGCTGGAGAGGCGGGTTGTTCAACGCCATCAGGCAACCAAGATAATAACATTCAGATCCCAAATACTTCAACACATCCTGAGGATTTTCTGCTTCACTTTCAAGAAAGGGTTTCTGTTGACAATAAATATATAAAAGTGTTAGTTTCTTTGTTGATTTTATGAATAGTAAGTATTTTTGGATCAGTCAAACCCACCTGTGAACCAGCATCTTGTTTCTGGCTGTAGAGAGTCATCTGCAGGTTCTGAACTGTTAGCTGTTGGTACTGATCAACCTGAAGGAACAAACCTCAGTTCAGACACAACTGGACCACAAGACGTGACTTTAAAGAACATATTACCTTTTGTGGCGTTCCTCCATCATTCTTCCCTTTTTCAAACACTTTATCGATCATCATTCTTCTGTTTCTCATTTCAATCTTTGCGTCCCTAAACTCTTTCTGGCATTATAGGAAAAAATGGAGACAAACAGGAACAATAATGGGAGAAACAGTAACATTAGTTTGTTTCAGATGTGCAAGAAGGAAGTCCAAAGATGAATTTTGTGTCAACATAACTACCTGAATCAGTTCTTTCACAGAATCTGGATGTTTCTTGTTTGACTTTAAGATTTTTTTTATTTTTGGCCAGTCTCTCCTCAGGTCTTCATACATTTCCTTCAGTCTGTTCTTATTAACAGGATTGTTGAGGCTCATTGTGTTTCCTGTTTTGATTGACAAAGCAACTTCTCCTGCCACTCTGTAAAAACCACACATTTATACAGAAAACTATTTTAATTCTACATTAATTCTTTGCAGTATTGGTGAGAAAACCATTTTAACTTACAGTCCAACTGTGAAAAACAAAATAAAACCCATACAGTACCTGTCTTTGAAAGATTTCAGTTGTTCCTCTTTTTCTCGTAGAGCAGATCTGTGCAATATAATAACCCACTTGTAAAACATCCCAAGTCTTTTATTTATTGTTTCAAGAACCAAATCAAATACATAGAAACTTTCTGACAGAATTATATATAAATGTTTTTAACTGTAGATGTTATTTGGACTAGAAATGAAAACAAGAAAAGAGGTCCAGGTGTTTTTTAACTACTGCTGTGTTATTTGACTTCTGGACTCATCAGGGGCGTCCAGCTTTCTAGACCATGTTGTTACCATGTTATTGATTAGTTTCAATGACCACTAGATAACTTAATCAACCACCTGTCATGTGAGAACTCCATTGTGCATTGTTACCTTGATTGCTGAAGTTGTGCTTCCATCTCACGAACTCTGCAAAATCAGTGGACATGTTCATCAGAATGTGATCAATAAGTTCACACAATATTCTAAGAAAACAGGAAGAATGGAAAAATAATAAGCTCTTGAAATGTCTAGTTTTAAAATTCTTTGCCAAAAATGACCAGATAATTTAAAGACATGTTCATTATTTACTTATCAACATTAATAACAATGACTCGTTTTTTTCAGTGTGCAAGAGAGTAGAGATCAACAGAATCAACTCCATGTGTTAGCACGTTGTCATGGCAACATAATTTCCTTTCCACTTTACTGGGAATCCTGTCATTTTTCCACTTTTCTGTGTGATTACATCATGTTTTCTTCCCATCGTGAAATACTAATTCATTTCTTTACTGTCAGATTGGAATAAATGTGAATTGTTTCATTAGTATAGAAGTTTTCATTTAATGCTACATATTTTTTTTTAATATTTAAGAGAATGTTTTATAATTAGCTGTTTGAATCAGCTGAAAGTTTCACAATAATATTTAGAAAGATTTAATTTGATGTTAAAATCAACAAACACAAATTACCTTTGCAGCAAGATTTCAGTTTCCTTTTGCTTTTCTTTATATGCAGATCTGTGAAGTAAAATACAGAATGAAAACCAGCTCACAGTGGATGAATGAATGAATGAATGAATGAATGAATGAATGAATGAATGAATGAATGAATGAATGAATTTCAATTGAAGCTGTTCATACTTCTTGTTTATTCTGTTTAAAAGCAAAGAGTTATTTATCTTAAGGTGTTTCATAAACTCAGTCATTGAAAATTAAAAGAAAATTTTCTGTTTTAAGTCACTGGATGTAACATGCACTCGTTTGAGAGCTTCAGTAACACTAGAATGCTTTCTTGCATTTAATAATATCATCCACTTTCAGTTAATCACCACACTAATAAAGCCTCAATCTGTAGCTCACTATAAGACTTTTTGACCAGCAGGTTTCATCATATTTAGTTCGACCATCACAGCTTCTTAGCCACAACTATAAATACTGGTGAACCACAAGGCTATGTAACGAGTCACTGTGAATGTGATTTATTGCTGTGAATCAACATAATGTGTAGCTAGACTGAGGTAAACAAATTGAGCTGAAAAAAAATTGAACATAGACATATTTGAAAAAGTTTCAGATGTTTTTTTAACTCTACCTTTGATTCAGTTTCTCATGTTCATCTTCCTTTTTTATCAGAGCAGATCTGTCGGTGAACAAAGACAGCAGAAAAAAGTTTGCACTCTTTAAAAAATTACAGGTTGAGAAAGACACTGGATCTTCTGGATTAATCTTGTGGAATATTTTACAGATCATTTGCATTCCATGTTACTGATGTGCTACTACAACAATATATGGAAACACCAAGTTATTCGACTTCTGGACTCTTCAGGGATTCCCAGCTACATGCACCATGTTGAACCAACAAGTAACTCAGATGCCCTGTAAAGCTGTTTACTTATGTTTACTCAGTGTCAAGGTCGCTTTATCAACCACCTCACATGTTACAGCTCCATTTGGGCTTTATTACCTTGATTGTTGAAGTTGTGCTTCCATCTCACGAACTCTGTAAAAGCAGTGGACATGTTCATCAGAACGTGATCAATAAGTTTACACAATGTTTCAAGAAAATAGGAAGAATAGATGAATGGCAAACTTTTAAAAAGTCCTGTTTTATCATTCTTTTTTAAGGTAGAGACCATTCTATTTTAATGACAAATTATTTAGTTAGAATTCATAACAACTGATTTTTTCAGGGTGCAAGACAGTAGAGCTCAACAGAATTTTTGTTTTCTTGCATTTTGTTGTTGTTTTTGTCACTGGGGTGTTATTAGACTTCTGGACTCATCAGTGGTGTCCAGCTTTCTAGTTCATGTTGAAACAAGTAACTGAGATTCCCTGATTATGTTTGATTTGATTATGTTTATCTAGTGGTTATTGATTAGTTTCAATGACCACTAGATAACTTAATCAACCACCTGACATGTGACAACTCCAAACGTACATTGTTACTTCTTTTAGACAGTAGAACAGAGACGTAAATAAATTACCATCAGCATCACATTGATGGTAAATACGTAAGTCTTTCCTGCTGGTGTCAGGAAGATCTCATAGTAACAAAGTGTCAAAAAACTACCTTTGCAGCAAAGCTTCAGTCTCCATTTGCTTTTCTTTAGATGCAGATCTGTGAAGTAAAATACAAAGAATGAAAACCAGCACACAGTGAATGAATGAATGAATGAATGAATGAATGAATGAATAAAATAATTAATGTATTTACTTCATCAATCGAAGCTCTTCATCCTTCTCATTTATTCTGTTTAAAAGCAACAGAGTTATTTATCTTAAGGTGTTTCATAAACTCAGTCATTAAAAATAAAAATAAATTTCATGTTTTAAACCACTGAATGTAACATACGTTCGTTTGAGATTTTCAGTTTCCTTGTCTTTGTCTTTCAGAGATCTGTTGAGCAACATGAACAGTTCACCCTGAATCAATGCAAAACCATCAACTGAACAAACACTGGCTGCAGTCTGATGAGATAATCAATATCATTGATTATTTCTGCTGAATTAATCATGTGGATGTTCAGTTTGTTGTTGAACATCCACATTGTTTGGCCAGCTGATATCTGAGCACGTTTGGATTTCAATGTATTCTATATTAAGTACAGAATACATTGTTTTAAATATTAAATACGCAAATACTTACTTCAATAGATGTTGCTTTTGTTGTGCAGCTTCCATCTCTTGGATCCTTACAAAAAAAAAAAAAAAGTTTTTTAGTTCTGGAAAATTTGTTTTGCTCTGGCTGGTTGTTCTGTCAAAGTTTAGAGTTAAAGTGTGAATCTGATTTTTCATTAGTAAAGTTGTTTACTAATGAAAAAACATTAGATTCATTAGATGTGGCATTTAGTAAATACCACATCTTTACAAATAATATAATAAATAAGATGTTGCAAGTAGAAAAGACCAGGAAAGAAATATGATCAGTGATTCTTCCATTGCAATAAAAATCAATGGGTTATCAATACTTAGTAAAACTATTCTGGCAATGTTAGAGAAGCTTCCTTTGAAAAATTGAAAAGTTTCAGAGTTAACTTTTTAATTACCTAAACCTATCAGACTCCCACAGTTTAGAAACTGTTTACTTATTGTTAAAAACTTGGAACATGAAATACTTTTGCTTCAAGGCCTCAGTTATTTTTTCTTTTCTTTAAGCACAGATATGTTGAGTGAAACACACAGAATGAAAACCAGCTCACAGTGAATGAATGAATGCTGAAAAATATTCACCTTATCAGTTTAAGTTGTTCATCCTTCTCCTTTATTCTGTTAAAACCAACACATAATTATCTTGATGTTTCCCATCAGCTCACAGTCATTGACAAAGAACAAATTCCATGTTTCTAATCATTTACTGTGACATACATTTGTTTGAGATCTACATTTTCCTTGTCCTTATGGGATGATCTGTAGAGCAACTTGCTAAGTTAATACAAACATATTGGCTAAACAAACCCTGGCCTCAGTTAGATAAAACAATACATTTTTTAAGTGTTTTTACTACTGAATTTAATGTGAGTCAAATATTTTCCTCCAGTGATGCTGCTTCAGTTCGTTATTTTTCATGTCTTCAATCCTTCAAACAAATAAATGATTTCATGAATGTTTGTTTACACAAATCTATCTTTTTTAAACTCTAATAATTCTTTACAATGAATCCCCCAAAATAATTAGCAACTTAGCAAATCAGATAAGAAACTGAGTTATTGTGTTTTCACAGTTAAGACTGTAAAGTGAATATGTTTTAATTATAGCTGAAACCAAGATTAGGTGAACAAAATATTGTTTATTTTTTAAGTTACTAAACTGATCTTATTGTCCAAATAAAAAAAATACAATGTTTCACATTAAAACATTTAAATACCTTTCCTGCAAGTCTTGAATTTTCACATCCTTTTCTTTTAGAGCTGATCTAAGAAGTCAAACAAACAGAATGAAAACCAGATCAAGAGAGACAAGAATAAAGAAATAGAAATTAAAAGAAAAATATATTTACCTTGTATTTTGAAGTTGCACTTTGTCATAATTTAATCTGTGTAAAAACAACAGGGTCATGATTATCTTCATGTTTCCTGTCATGTTTTACAGCCATCATAAGAAAACAAGAAGAATAAAAAATTTAGGACATTTGAAAAGTCAGTTTATGAAATCCACTATAAAATATCTGACCACTCTGTTTTATGATATATTATTTATTTTTACTGCAATGGTAGCTTTTAATAAATACTAAACTGTCAGGATGAGAAGGAGAAAAGCTCCAGTTAGTTTTTCAGTTTTTTTGTTACCAGAGAAAGAAACAATCTATAGGATGAACAGACATGAATAAATTAATGATGCAGGAATCAAACTAGCTGATCAGAGGAGGGATAAAATAATGCTCACACCTTGTTTATATTTTGTTTTGTGTCAATATTATAGGGAAATATTTTTGTTGTTTGTGAAGTTTGAATCATAAAGTGAGTGATGGTGATGTTCCAGGTCACTTTTTCCTGAAAAGGATGTTTTTATTTTTCATGGTAGGTCAATCTGATAGGGAAAGTAAAGAGGGAGTTCAAGCTTGGAAAGAGAAATAACTCTAAAAAGTGCTTTAAGCTGTCATGTTTTCGGTTTTGGGAAATCCCAGCTGTGGACAATACCAAAAACTCCTAGAGCTCCAGGATGAAACGAGACAAGAGACCTGCACTAGTTGAAGGAAAAATATATCTAATGATGTGGATTTGATTGGTTACAACAATAAAATCCACATCAATAGTTATAAAATCATATCAAAGATCTTATAACCATTAAGAAGTCAGAGATTTTCTGGAGTTTTTAATCTGTATGCTCCTGGTTGGTCTGATTGGAGCAAAGAGGTTTGAATCCTTGTGATGATTTTTATTCCATAAATTTGCCCTCAAAATTCTCAGCTTCTTCTATCATAAAAATAGATGGGAAATTCACTTCCTTTAACTTAGTTATGGGCACCATGTGTGATTCAGAGAAGTAAACATTTTGTATCCAAATCATTGAATCAAACTGGACGTGCTGATAGAGTTTATATATTGTTCATTCATTGTCAACGTCTGGGAACATTTACATTTGTTTGAAATCTTCAGCTTCCCTCTCCTTCTCGTTTTTCTTACAAGAAGATCTGTGGAGTACAATGAGGTTCTCATTAATTTAATGGAAAACGTATAAGCTAAAAAAATGGTTGCCAGGGAAACAGAAAGAAACAACCTGAACAGTTATACAAAATAAGAATAGAAGGAACAAATTGATGAAGGAGTCAAACTGCTGCTGGTTAGAGGAGTGAAATTAAATAATAAAAAATACTGTTTGTGCAATTTAAGTCAGGAAGTGGGTGATGTTAATGTTCCAGGTCACTTTTACTAGAAAATATGTTTTTATTTTTCATAACAGGTGACCCTGATCTGAAAAGTCAGGAGGGAGTTCAACTTTGGAAAGATAAGGAAATAACTGTTAAAAGTTTTGTAATATGTCACGTAGTTGGATCAGTTTGAATAAAAAGATGCTATAGATGATAGACATATTAAATCACAGTTGTATCAGGAACAAGATCTACAAATCGATTTTTTAATTCAACTATAGTATTTGTATTTTACCTTTAGCTTTCACTAGAATATTGATTAAACTAGAAGACAGTTACATACATCTTGTTACTGTTTCAATAACATAATCTTAATCCAAATGAAATAATCCAGTGGTGAGCTTTGTTGTTACCCTTTATAAAGTTTTAGCAAATTCAAGCAATAGTTTGATGTTACTACTGGCTACTGAAGATTATGTCCAGAGTTTAGTATCGAGTAATGATGCACAGTGGAGTGAAAAACTATTCTTTACTGTCACCAAATATTGATCTAACAGCAGCCATCTTGTTTAGCTCAGCACTTCTCTCTTCACAGAGGAGGAATGTGTTTTTAACCTCATCGACAAATATAACAATTGGACAAAAGTTGTAATCTCCACAGTGTTCACGCCTCTAGGAAGCAATAGTTTCTCAATAGGTCAGAGGTCAGATGCTCTGTATGAAGCAAAGTGTAGAAAAAAATGTCTGGTTTTTACATGAATTATTCAGAGACAATGAAAGTTTTGCTGCTTTTTTTTTAAAAAAAAAATGCATTTGCCTTTTTAATTCAAAAACTTTTATCTTTTCATTTTATATTAATTAGTTAGTTAATTACTACACACCTTTGCAGGAGTGGGTCTGTTTCCTTTTCTTCTGCAGATGCTCTGTGGAGTAAAACATCCAGCATGAAAAACGACTCATTCAGAAGTTTTCTAAGACTAACATTGAACTTGGTGGGATGAATCTCCAAAAATAATCCTGCTGCATTTTCTAATGAATATTTACTTTGCACTGGTTAGCATGCAATCTGTCTGTCTGTTTGTATATAAATGTCTGTTGATTTTGGTCAAAATATATGAGTAATATATCTGGAGTGTTGTGTATCAATTAACTGCAGCATGGGGAAAATTAATGATTTAGTATTTCAACTGAAGCTTAAGTACTAAAATATTCCAATTGAATTAGGAATACAAATTACAGACAATGAAAGTCTGTAATTCAGACCTCTATTGGGTTTCAATTCTTCCTGCCTGCAATTTTAATGTTGCCGTTTTTCCATTTGACTGGTTGATGTTGTTTTTTCAGTATCTGTTCAGCGTCTCTAAACTGGAGAACATGACTGTGGTTTGTTTATTATTCTCAAATTAAAGTCACATATTTACCTTCTCTCAGAATGTGTCTGCTGCTGAACTTCATCAACATTCTGGACACTTAATCAAAACATCCACAAAAAATATTAAAATAAATAATTAGTATAGTATCACCTGTTGTTCATATGGAAATATTTATTGATTATTGCTTTTTTACTTTATATGCAAAACTAGATTATACTAAATGTATGCAGAGTAAAATATGCATCATGTACATTAATGTGGACTGTTTGTATTTACATTTATGTCACTGCTGTCCACTTCTCAGTGACAACAGATGCAAACAGACTAAAGATACAGAAGAGAAACTATTATTCCTGACCAGATAAAGAAGTGATGTGTCACCTCACAGTTCTGGTCGAGATCTACAAGATGAACTGGAACTGACCAGTGGTATGGGAGAATGTTTTATGTTCATAAACTAAACCTTTTTATTATATGGGATTAAAAATTAATTATCTTTTTAGCAGAAGTTTCATTTTTCTTCTTTTTCTGAAGAGCTGCAAATTAACATGCACAGCATAACAATAAGCTCACACTGAATTGTATTGGATTTAAAATATATTATATATTCTTAGTAAATGCTAGAAGATATTTAAGTTATGTGAAGACGTTTATAAAAATCTTCCAATATTTGGATTCTTAAAAATTATCACAGAATATTAGTTTCGATAAAAAATATTTAAAAAAATATTTTATATATATGCATTATACAGTATATATATGCATATATATAAAAAATAAATATATATACATATATATTTATGTTTTTATTCATTTATTAATTGTGTATTAATTCAAGATCTGAAAGGTTTCTCCAGAGAAATGTGAAAGTGGCTGCACATGTCCACCAGCCAACCTGATGGACCAGGAGAAGATCAGTGGGCTAAATTGATTAAAGGTTGGTGAGATAAGATGGTGCCATTTTATTTAAAAAGTCTTGAGGCTGTAATTACTGCCAAAGGTGGATCAACAAGACCATGATCACTTGCAATTTTTAATAAATTTGCAAAAGAAAAAAAAAACAAACACTCAAAAACTTTTATTCCCCATATTTTCATAATGAGGTATTGATGCATAAGATATTAGGAAAGATATTACAACTTCGAATAAGAATGTGACCTAACAAAATATTGAGAAACTGAAGACAAGTGAAATCACTAATGTGGATGAGCAATTACAGGATTTAGCATTTTAAGGTAAAACGTTGGTTTCTAAAAACTCTGACCACTTACTGACAGCATTAAAAGTAAGTAGTAATTTTATTATTATGTTCATCGCACCATCAGTACCTTTGTAACTGAGATTCCTTCTCATCTAGTCGAAGAGCAGACCTGTGGAGTGAAAAAAACGTAAAAATGCTATGAACTAATCAAACAACTGTATTCATAGAAAATGGATTAAATCTGGTAAATTTACAAAAATGTTCTAAATTCAGAGTCAACATCAATCCAGATACTTACATTAGTTGATGATCTTCTTGTCTCTGGATTTCTTCAATCTGTTCAATACTTTTGAAAAAAAAAAAATCAATTGTTTCATATTTTTGAAGCAGAAAAATGAGAGGTTTGCTGGGGAAAATATAGAAATATTTAAAAAATTTCCAACTTGTATACAAATGTTATTGTGTGGCAGTTTGGAGAACTTTATGGTTTTTGAATGAGCTTCACAAATAAACTGAACCTGAACCTAAAATCATTTTTGAGCTGCTTATATCTCAGTTTTCTGCAGTAGAAAATCTTCCTCAACCTCCCATCATCCTCATCTGTCACAGCAATGTTAACCCCCCGTTGTTGAGGAGAAATCAAGTTTAACATGATTTATTTCTTATTAGACCGATCAATAAAATCATATAAAAACATTTCTCGATTTTCTGAGAGGTATATAAGCAATATGCCAATAATAACTGCATTGATACTTTAGAGACTCATGGATGCAGTCAGTGTGGAGTAAGAAATTGTTTTCAAGTCCAGTTATTTCGTTATTTTAAAAACAGTGACAAAAAACAGTAAATGACTCCAAATCTTTAGAACTGAGTTGTTTATATTCTCTGCCTCAATTTCTCTCTATGCTTGAATTCAATTCAATTCAAAAAGACTTTATTCATCCCAAATGTTGTTAAAACTCATTAATTCAGGTTCTTCAAAGAGTTATTGTAGAAGCTAATGGCTGTTGGCAGGAAAGATCTTTTCTAGCAGTCTGTATTACAGTGAATTTGAAGAAGCTTCTGACTGAAGATCCTCTGTTTTCCCAAGACAATGTCATGAAGAGGATGCTCAGGTTGTCCATCATTTTCTTTATTGTTTCTCTTCTCTATTTTTTCACTTTTCTTCTCTATGCCCCAAATCTGGTTAACTGTCAATCTAAACCAACATCTCTAACATATTTTAGCGTCTATGAACAGAACATTACCTTTTTTGGAGTGAGTCTAGGTTTTCCTTTTCCTGTTCCAAAGCAGATCTGTAAAATTAGTGAGACAGTTATAAAAATACAAATAAACAAAATAAACACTTTTCATAAAATTATTTAACCCAAACTCAATAGTCAGAGGATCTTCTGGATTAATCTTGACAAATTTACCAGCTTGGAACTTTACATTAATTGAGTTAAGTGACGTGTTTTTAGCCTTTATATTTCCTGTGGTTTCAGGATTAAAATCAGACAGAAGTTTACCTTATAGCATGATGCCGGTCTTCATGGTCAGATTCAGTTTCATTGCTTGAAAAACAACAAAAATGTCAGTTTGGTCAAATTAATTTATAGTTTTTCAGAAAAAAAATGTTTCAATTCAATTCAAATGCTTAAATGCTCCATTTGAGCATTTCTGAAATGCTCAAAGGGAGATTTTTTTCTTTAAAACATATTGAGTAACACTGATGGAAGGAAAGGAAACAATTTAAAGTCTGACACTATGGCTCCTACTTCTAGAGGAGAAATGCTTTTTCACATGGGGCCATGTAAGTTTGGGTGTTTTTCTCCTTTAATAATAAGCACCTTAATTTTAAAGTGCATTTTGGGTTTACTTGTGTTGCTTTGGACTAGTATTAGAATTGGTTTGATGTTCTGAAATACATATAAAAAAAGAGAAAAATAAATCATGTCTACTGTATTTATAGCAGCCAATAACTTAAAAAAAAAGAAACAACAAAAATAAAAAAATAAAAAAACAAATGAATAGTTTTTAGATGCACCATGTGCCAGAATACATTACCTGGGGTTCTGGTTTCCAGTCCAATTCAAGTAATTAGTGAAACAGCTGAACACCCATCTCACTGGCCTCATCACCGTCTGGGAAACTGTTGACCTGTTCACGATCCGAAAATACAGAATAAAACATTAAAATAATGATAGAAACAATTGGAGCAATCTAAAAACGTTCTAGTTTAAAGAAAGGTTATTTTCTAAATTTGATATTATGCTAAGAAAAGGAAATATGGAATCAAATACAGATGTGCCACTTCAAATATTTCAGGCCTGCTATTTCTGAGGAAATATATTTTTGCATTTAAGGTTAAAAATCCATGGATTTCATATTTTGTTGTCATAGTAACCAGTGTTGTATAAAGTACTGAAATCTCAGAGTCAAGTAAAAGTATAGGTACCGCTCCAAAATATGACTTTGGTAAAAGTAAAAGTCACTGACTGAAAAGTTACTTGAGTTAAAGTATTAAAGTATCTGAAATGTCTTGTACTTAAGTATGGAAATTACTGTAAAAATGGATGTATTCAAGTAATGTAATGGAAAGTACAAGTAAAAAGTAAAACAAGGCAAATGCAGTTTGAATGACATTTTTTATATTTTGGTAAACTTGTCAAATACACTTAAAATAATGTACACAACCAAGTGCAGACAAAATGAAACCTGCTAATAGATAAACCTGCAGCATCATTTAGTTAAGAAAATTAGGAGCTTTACCTAAACCACAAGGTTTAAATAATTAATAAGAGAGAAAAAAAATAAACTTGTAATCCAAAAAATACAATAATCCATGAAACAGCCAACACTCAGTACGTTCTGATGACGTCACCACATCACGCAACTCTCTCTCGGTGCGTCACGATCAATAAAGCTAATTGAAAATAAAGCCGGGAAAATGTTTGAAAATGACAGATAAGGATTAATGTGAACTGAAGCGGGAACACCGCGTGTGACCCACGATGAACCGCGCCAGTTTAAACTGCAACAAAACGCAAGTTAGCGATTGTGTATGTTTGTTTGTATTAACGCGACTCTTTAATTAGGTCGTAACTCGTGACGCTCCTCCGTCACAGTAACGAGTAACTAAACCACACATTGAAAATGTATCGGAGTAAAAGTATGCAATTCAGTTCGGAAATGTAGTGAAGTAAAAGTGAAAGTTATCAAAAATTTTCATACTCGAGGAAAGTATGAAGTACTCCAAAATATACTTAAGTAAAGTAGTGAAATATTTTTACTTCGTTATTATACAACACTGATAGTAACAGATTATGTGAATAGGATGTCACCAAGTGGCTACAAATCTAATTACTTTAAACTTGTGTAACTACTGTTGTGGATTGTGATATATTATGTATTTTAGGAAATGTGTTTTGAAAACTTTGGTTAATTTTCCAATTACATCTCAAAAGTTGATTTGAAGATGTGGTAAAAAATAGCATGTAATTCAACTACTGAGAGAATAATGTCTTGTTACTCATCCAACTTTATTTGGACTCATAACATTGAACATAAATGTGTAAACATTAGTTTATGATATAAGATTAAATATTCATCAATAAGCCTAGCTGTTCTGTGGAAAGTATTGTTTAAGTTGCTTTTTCTAATAGGGTCGCTAAATCCACTGGCAATTTTCTTTAATCAACAAAACATGCTTTAAATTTTTATCAAAATAATATTTTCTATCAGTCCTTTAATTCATACCTTGATCTTAGATCCTCTTCTTCATGCAGATCAGATCTTTGAAGTAAAATACACATTATTGACAAACATTCACAGGTTGTCAGAAAATCTACTGAGTTTACTGCACTTCAAAACGTGTCATACTCAACTGATAAATAAAAAAAGGTTTACCTTACTGAATCATGTTTTTGTTTCTGAAGATCTGTAATCTGTTTGAAACTTTTGACAAAATTACAAAATGTTAGTTTAGTGGAAAAACAACTAATTCTTGTGCTTCTTGATATGAGAAAATTTAAAGTTCAAACACAAAATCTTATATTTTATCATATCAGAGGAGTAAATCTGCTGTACCTTTCTTTAACTAATGATAGATTTTTTTCTTCTCGGTCCAAAGCAGATCTGTGAGGGTAGAAAGATAAAACTGTTTAATAGCAGAGTTATGAATCTTTACTGGCCTCACTCAGATAATACAGTGACCACTTGATTTATTCCCATTGAGTTGACTGAATATTCACAGTGTTGGATAAATGAATAACTTTGAAAATGTATTACATTTGACATAAAGCAGTACCTTAACTGGCGATTTTGCTCATGTTGCTTTTTCTCAATCTGTTGAAGCCTTTAAGAGCACATTGAAAAAAAATCATATGCAATTATTGTTTTTTACACAGCTTAGTCAAAAATGAGGAATTAAGTTGGAGATTTTGTCACTTAGAATAAATAATTTGAAGGACTAATAAAGCGGATTAAACTGTCTATATTTTCTCCAATAAAGACATTTTCATAAGCTATATTTTAACACGCAGCACCAGTTTGCAAGATAATCATTATGTTTTAAGTTATTTTTATTGAAATAATGAGATGTTTTTGAAATACAATCACCTTTTGAAAACATCCCTTCATGAGTATTACCTGTTTTTATGTTTTCTCAGAGCCTCCTTATTATTGACAGGTTTTCTGTGGAAAAAGCAAATAATGTAAGTTTTGATGAAGAAATAACCACTCTAGGAGTAACAAATGGATATGAAGTAATTTTATCATAAATTAAGCAATGTTGTTAAAATGTTACAATTGTTTACATCTTGTGCTCTTTTGACAAAAAAAAAAACTGATCCAACATAAAACATAAAATAAAAGAAATCTAATCTAGAAACAATCAAGTGTTTTTGACAAGACAGTTAAAAATCATTAAATACCACAAATTAATTGCAATACTTTTAGAATAAAATACAAAATATTACAGCTCTGTTTGTCAGATGGAATGGATTTATATATATATATGTATATATATATATCCTTTTTTTTATGGTTCAAACCATGTTTCCATGATAGGTAGATAAGAACCTGTTTACACGACACTGTTTCTGAAAATGTCTCCCACTTTGCTTTAGCTAATATAAAAACTAATGCAAAACAGTGTCATGAAGAGGCTTGACGTTCAGATTAAAATGCAAATGAACTCTGGAAACAACGTGGTGTAAATCTTTGCCCTTAAAGCAACAGGTTATAACTCTTATATACTGTATATATATAATTTTAAATTTCCCTTCTCACCCACCGCGGTGGTTGTTATCCTCTGAGCTCGGGTCCTCTACCAGAGGCCTGGGAGCTTCAGGGTCCTGCAGTATCTTGGCTGTGCCAAGGACTGCACATTTCTGGACTGAGATGTCTGATGTTGTTCCTGGGATCTGTTGTAGCCATTGATCCAGTTTGGGGGTGACTGCCCCGAGGGCCCCGATGACCACAGGCACCACTGTGGTCTTCACCTTCCAGGCCCTCTCCAGTTCCTCCCTGAGGCCCTCCAGTTTCTCCAGTTTCTCGTGCTCCTTTTTCCTGATGTTGCAATCGCTTGGTATTGCTACATCTACCACAACGGCCATTCTCTGTTGTTTATCCACTATGACAATGTCTGGTTGGTTCGCCATTACCATTCTGTCTCTCTGGGTCTGGAAGTCCCACAGGATCTTAGCTCTGGCGTTCTCCACCACCTTTGGGGGTGTTTCCCACTTTGATCTCGGGGTTTCCAGTCCAATTCTGCATGAATGTTTCTGTACACTATGCCTGCCACTTGGTTATGTCGTTCCATGTACGCTTTCCCTGCCAGTATCTTGCACCCTGCTGTTATGTGCTGGACTGTCTCAGGGGCCTCCTTGCACAACCTACACCTTGGGTCTTGTCTGGTGTGGTAGATCTGGGCCTCTATTGCTCTGGTGTTTAGGGCCTGTTCCTGGGCGGCCATGATGAGGGCCTCTGTGCTATCCTTGAGTCCAGCTTTTTCCAGCCTTTGGTAGGATTTACTGATATCAGCCACTTGGGTTATTTGCTGGTGGTACATCCCATGTAGGGGCTTGTCCTCCCATGATGGTATCTCTGGCACCTCAACCTCCGTTCCCTGTTGTCTGAGACATTCACTGAGCACATTGTCTGTTGAGGCTTTGTCCCTGATGTATTTATGGATCTTAGTTGTTTCGTCCTGGACAGTGGTTCTCACACTCACTAGTCCTCTGCCTCCTTCCTTGCGGCTCGTGTACAGTCTCAGGGTGCTGGATTTGGGATGGAACCCTCCATGCATTGTTAGTAGCTTTCTAGTCTTAATATCTGTGGCTTTTATCTCCTCCTTTGGCCAGCTAATTATTCCAGCAGGGTATCTGATTACTGGCAGGGCGTAGCTGTTTATCGCACAGATTTTGTTCTTGCCATTGAGCTGGCTTCTCAGGACTTGCCTTATTCGCTGGAGGTATTTAGCTGTGGCTCCTTTCCTTGTGACCTCATCGAGGTTGCCATTTGCTTGTGGTATACCTAGGTACTTGTAACTGTCCTCTATGTCTGCTATTGTTCCTTCTGGGAGTGAGACCCCTTCTGTGCGGATCACCTTCCCCCTCTTTGTAATCAGCCGACCACACTTCTCTAGTCCGAATGACATCCCAATGTCCGTGCTGTAGATCCTGGTGGTATGGATCAGTGAGTCGATGTCTCGCTCACTCTTGGCGTACAACTTGATGTCATCCATGTAGAAGGTGACTGATGTTGGCCCCATTTTTGAGTCGGTATCCGTAGCCAATCTTGTTGATAATTTGGCTGAGGGGGTTCAGGCCTATGCAGAACAGTAGCGGGGACAGAGCATCTCCTTGGTATATGCCACATTTGATGGACACTTGTGCAAGTGGTTTGCAGTTGCTTCAAGGGTGGTTTTCCACAGCCTCATCGAGTTTGCAATGAAGGCTCTCAGAGTCCTGTTGATGTTATACATCTCTAAGCATTCAATGATCCAAGTATGCGGCATCGAGTCGTAGGGTTTCTTGTAATCAATCCAAGCCATGCGCAGGTTGGTGTGTCGGGTTTTGCAGTCTCGGGCAACTGTGCGGTCTACGAGGAGTTGGTGTTTGGCTCCTCTGCTATTTACACCGATACCTTTCTGTGCCGTGCTCATGTGTTTATCCATGTGTTTGCTTATCTTGGCCGCTATGATGCCTGACATGAGCTTCCAGGTTGTGGAGAGGCAGGTTATTGGTCGGTAGTTGGGTGGGACTGGACCCTTTGATGGATCCTTCTGGATTAGGATTGTCCGTCCTTCAGTTAACCATTCAGGGTGAGTCCCACTTTGTAGCAGCTGGTTCATTTGGCTTGCCAGTCGCTCATGGAGGGCAGTGAGTTTCTTTAGCCAGTAGGCATGGATCATGTCAGGCCCTGGTGCTGTCCAGTTTTTCATACCTGAGACTCTTTCTTGGACATCTGTCACAGGGATGGTTACCGGGGCTTGCTCAGGGAGGTTGCTATGGTCCTCTCGTAGAGAGATCAACCACTGTGCTTTGCTGTTGTGGGACGCCTCCCTTTCCCATATGCCTTTCCAGTATTGTTCCGTCTCCAGCCTTGGTGGGTCTGCTCTGTTGTTGTTATTACCCTGCCATTGACAGTACACCTTAGCTGGTTGAGTGGAGAAGAGCCGATTAATCCTTCTGGATTCATTCTCCCTTGTGTATCTCTTTAGGCGGCTGGCCAAGGCTTGGAGCCTCTGTTTGGCAGTTTCAAGTGCTTCAGGTATGGGCATCTGTACTTTCTTGGTACTTGTCTTTTCATTGTACCCTTGTGGAGCTGTGACAGTTGGCTCACTTCCCTCCTTGTTACCTTGATTTTAGCCTTTAACCGTCTTTTCCATGGTGGGTATTGGGTCTCATGGTTGCTCTTATAGCCGAGTATCTCAAGGATCACTGATGCTGAGTTGTAGATCAACTCATTGGTTTCTGTTATGGTATTGGTAGGGATGGTTCTCAATGCTGCATTCACATTCTCAATGAGAGTTTCTGATGGTACTTCACTCAGCCGTTGTAATTGGCGCCGAGGGGGTCTGGTTGTCATTCGGGTCATGATTCTCTCTCTCAGGTCAGCAGCTGTCTCGTTCAGCTCTGATTCACTCAATGGGGCCGTGTATCCCCTCACTGGGTAGGGACTTGTAGTTAAGTCCCCACAGTGCTGAGGTTTCCTCCCTTTTGTCGTAGCATTTGTGTTGTATCTCGTCAATCTCAAGTTGTGATAGCAGTTGCCGTTTGCGGATGTTGGAACACTGAGCTATTAGTTGTTTAGCGCTTAGTGTTGACTGGGGATGTCGAAGTAACCATTCCTTCCCCAGTCTTTGCATGTAACCTCTCTGACTAGGGTTACTTGAGTAGTAGCATTCCAACAGATCCACATTTTCATCTCTCGCCCATTTCCGTCTTGTTCCAGTAGCCCATTTGTCATCAAGGTGCTCTGGTTCCCCAACACCTGACGCAGACCTTGTTTGGCCAGGCGACATCTGAACCGTCATGTTATGCAACTTAGTATCTCTCATGGTATGAGGTAGGCAGTAGCTTGAAGGGTCTTGCCTAAGGACCCAGACTGGATTCGAACCCCGCCCTCTCGGGTGATATACTGACGCCTTATCTATATATATATATATATAATAGTTATAACCTGTTGCTTTAAGGGCAAAGATTTACAAAATAGAGCAAAAAAACAAAAAGGTAGAAAAAAGTAATTGCAGTAAGTGAGCATGTTGCACAAGATATTACAGGTGTAACTGTGGTTAAGACAACATTGTTTAAATGAGGACTTTGCGTGAGCCACTAGCTGTCATCATGGAGGCTGCTGCAGAGCAGTGGCCATAAAAGAAAAATACAGTAAAAAGTCATTATGCTGGAGTAATATTAAAAATTCATTTAATTTAAATTAGTATACAAAGTGGCAAACAGTAAAACTATTTAAAGATAAATCAAACTAAAGATCTAAACCATAGTATATTTTCCCTGTATCAGTGGATGCAGATGGCTTCCATTGATTTTAGTATAATTTGTCAGGGGATGATAACATAGGAATGGGATTCATTATTAAATGGACTTAGAGACAATGCCTGAACCATTTCTGAAAGGGAGACATCTACAGATTGTTGTATATGTGGCTCTTTAATGTGCCAGAATTTACTGACTTTTTAACTAGTGAAAGTTTGTGTTTCTCATCAATAAATATAAATTACCTTTCATTAATTGCTTCAGTTTCCTTTTCTTTGTCGTTTAGAGCAGCTCTGTGGAGTAAAATATGAAACATGTAAAACAGCTCAAACTGAATTAATACAAGGCTGAAGAGACAGAGGAGTCAGTCAGTTGAAATTAATCACATGGATTATTTCTGCTGAATTTACTTCTGAGGTTTTATAATGTATTGGTTTGATGCTCTCGCTTTGCATGTGAGTCGGCACTGGATTTTAAGTATATTAAGTTTATATTTATTAGTGGTGGAACTTTTTAATCAAATGCAGGGAGTGTAATTAATCAATCACAATTAATTTGAAAACTATATATTGACAGAATAAGAAACATTTTCAAGCCAAAGGCTGTGATGATATGTAATGTAATGATATGCCGCACCAGCAGGTGGTGTTGTAAGAGGATTGGGAAGTGTGCGGAGGGACACGAGGAAGACAGGAAGTAGCGGACAATAAACAAGACAACTTTAAAAGATGTGGCGTCCTTTATGGAAATACATTACAAACATTACAAAGGCCTGCTGCTAAAGTATTGAATAAACAGACATCTGACCTATTTTAGGCTTTAATAACTCCTTTATTTATAAAGGAATTATTTACAGTCTCCCATTAAATTGTGTTTTGAAGGAATCTTGGTCACTTTCCAGTGGGCCAAGAGAAACAGCTTTGTCATCCATGGTTGTTGTTTGCAGAAATCGCTTGTAGATTGGATTTATGGGTGCACCAAAACCTCACAAATAGGTTTAATTATGTTTTAACACTTCAAAATCTATATAACCACTTCATTAGACAGTCCATCTCATCATGGTTTTGACTTATTCTTGGCAACTGAAACAAAGCTCTAATTTAAACTGGTCTGGTTTCTGGTTGGAAACCTGTCGCAAAGCGGATGCAACTAGAAATCTAATGACAATTATGGCCCTTGAACAATATCATCACTAAGAGATCAGTTCATCACCATCAGAATTTACTATGAAAACATTTCTCACCTACAATCTGCCCAGAGGTTTATATCAACCCTCCAGGAAAAACAAGAAAATTCACTCCTCCACATATCAATGTATCACAAATTCCTTTCAGCTTTCTCTTATCAACTCAACCTATTTGTACACTTTGGTCTTTTGTTGTAAGATGTTAAAAACAGCATATCTTTGTTTGGTTCTAGTTTAATTTGTCTAAAAAGTTACCTTATCTTCTTATGTCGCTGTAGTTGATTGCCTTCCATAGTTTCAAATCTTCATGCAAACATGAGACATGTGTTGGTAATGTAAATCAGGACGTACATGTGACATAGAAGAAAAAAAACACAAAACTTTCAGACAGTTGCAATGAGTTCAATGAATCCAATGTCAAGAACATAATACAGAAAATGTGCTCTGAAAGCCTGGTCTGTACAGATAAAAATCTTCTTTTGTTATTATTATTTTGGGTGCAGGGAGTAAAACTATGAAGAGCAAAATGCTCCAAAGTTTTCTTCAGTTTTACACAAAGAATCTTATTTGCTGAGATACAGTACCGTTTGTTGAGGGAGGTCAGGCTTTCTTCTGCTTCTTTTAATAAACATCTGTACATAAAATGCATGGAATAAAAAAGGGACAAAAAAGGATTTACTAAAGAACAATTTGCTTACATAACATTTGCATTTCTTGAAATTATTTGCACACTTTTTCAAAGAAAAATCACATATTTACCTTATCTCACATGAGAGTGAGAAGAATCGGCAGCCATTTGTTCAACTTTTAGAAACAACAAGTATTATTTATGATACTATCCATGAGACAACATATTTAATTAATCCAACAATTGAAGAATCTTGTTGATAAATTAATGATTTCATTCTATAACTTAGTTTAAACGAATGCACTTACCTGGAGTCACAGTCGTATGACTTTCCTGTTGCTCTGCTTCGTTTTGTTCAAACTGAATGTGTCAGACAGAATGACATTCATAATAGTCAAGATGTCGCTTCATGGAAGGGTTGGACTTCCAGTAAATCCTGCCCAGTAAAAGTGTACATATAAATATTTACCTGAAACACCTGCCTCTCAGTTTTTGATTATTTTCCTCAACGCACCCTGCAGGAACCTGTTCCAGCAATGGGGGAATCTTACATCATAAGCATCGACTTTGGAACAACATACAGTGGATATGCCTTCAGTTTGACATCCAGAGAAGAAGAAGTAGACCCACATGTGAAATTTTGGGGTGAAGAAGTTGGACTAGAAACCCCAAAGACTCCAACCTGCATCAAATTTGTTGAAGATTAACAATTTGTCAGCTTTGGATATGAAGCCAAACAGTCTTATTTAACGAACTCAGGCAAAGAATCCAGAGCGAAATTCTTCTTTGATTGTTTTAAGATGTCACTCTACGGCAAAGTGAGTGATAAATATTTATCAACAGTATATTTGAGCTACTTAATCCGATATAAAAAGCTCAGCATTATTACTGCAGTATGCCACTTTAATAAAAAATGTTGACACTTTGACAGATAGTGAAACAGTAAAGAAATTGATCTCCTCTGCCTTTTCCCTGTGCTAATTAGAAAACCAGTCAGGTTGTTGGTGCCTCAACTGCCCTCCATATAAGCTGCAGTTTCCTCCTGACATCAGAGCCTGTTGTGAATACTAGGCCAGTTAGCATGATTGATTGACAGCGCTAAGATCCTCCCCTTGACTCTGACTGATTTTTGATCAGAAGTGGTTCATTTCTTCAAATGGTAATAAAAGCTCAGGGAAGGATAAGGGGGTGATTTATCTTTTCACAGAACTGTTTCATAACATACTGTCACAACATAGTGAGAGTTTTAACAGATACTTAAAGAAGATATATATTTTTTAAAAGTCACCTGCTGAAACTGTAATGTACATTTTTATTCTGACACTGCTGATGTTATTAGAATATTATGTTTGCAACAATATTCTGGTTTTAATATCTGAATGATATTCTCTGTATATTTGTCTTGACTGAACTGATATAACTGTCAAACAGCATTTTAAGGTAACAAAAGGCAACACAATTCTGACAGTGGATTTATATCTGAATGTCTTTTCAGTTGTTTTGTGAGTTTTTTTAAATGATTTTTGAACTAACTATTAAACTACATAATAATATCTTACAGGTTTTTGTACGATATTACAACAAAATGTTTCTACTACAAAGTTCTGGCAGTGCATGGGTTTTCTCTTCAGAACGATGATCTCTTTATGCTTCTATTCATTGAACTAATATAATTATCAAATATCCCTAGAAAGTCACCGCAGGTCTGACAATCAAAGCAGCCAATGGGAGGGAAATGAAGGCTCTGAAGGTTTTTGCAGAAGCTTTAAGATTCCTGAAAGACGACGCTTTGAAGACGATTCAACAAAACACTGAAGGAGTCACCTTCAAAGCCTCTGACGGTTCCTGCAATCTGGGATCATTCAGCCAAACAGTTAATGAGAGAAGCTGCAACTCAGGTAAAACCCACAAACTGTTAGACACCACAGTGGTAACATGTCATTACTCTTTCAAAATATGGATTTTTTTCTCATTGCTTGCAGGAAGGAATTGTTTCAGAGGGAACTGAAAACAATCTGGTGTTTGCTCTGGAACCAGAAGCAGCTTCAAATCAAATCAAATTTTATTTGTATAGCACCTTTCAGAAACAAGGCATTTCAAAGTGCTTTACATCATAAACACAAAACACAAAGTCATGCAACATAGAATAAAAAAAAGTACATTGTTACATATTACATTTCAAATACTCACCCTGCACACACACTTTTCTCTCTCCTGCCCTCTGGGAGGCGTTACAGAAGCCTACGGACCAGAACCACCAGGCACCGGAACAGCTTCTTCCCCACAGCTGTCACGCTCCTGAACGCCTCCTGACACAAACTATAAGGACTGTCCCCCCCATCCCTGGACTGTTCCCCTCACACACATACATGATCTATATACAATCTTTATATAATCTGTAAATCTAATTTCCTATTATTTAACCTGTATTATAAAACAACTAATATATATACAATCCATTCTTCATATTCCTGTATATTATGTATAATATGTGTAATTTGTCTAATATGTACATAAGCTCTCATTTATATTATATTTGTACAAACATTTTATTTATAGCACATCAATATTATTCTCTGTTTATATCTTCATACACCTGTTTATAAATATTTATATCATGTATAGCACTTCTGGATAGATGCAAACTACATTTCGTTGCTTGTACATGTGACAGTGCAATGACAATAAAGTTGAATTCTATTCTAAACAGGTGTGTTTTTAGTTGAGATTTAAAGGAAGTCAGGGTTTCAGCTGTTTTACAGTTTTATGGAAGTTTGTTCCAAATTTTTGGTCCATAGATGCTGAATGCTGCTTCTCCTCTTTTGGTTCTGGTTCTGGGGATGCAGAACAGACCAGAACCAGAAGACCTGAGAGGTCTGGCAGGTTGATACAACAACAGCAGATCTTTAATGTATTGTGGTGCTAAACCGTTCAGTGATTTGTAAACTAACAACAGTATTTTAAAATCTATTCTTTGAGCTACAGGGAGCCAGTGGAGGGACTTTAAAACTGATGTTATGTCTCTATCTTCCTGGTTCTAGTGAGAACGCGAGCAGCAGCTTCTGGATCAGCTGCAGCTGTTTGATTGATTTGTTGGACAGGTCTGTGAAGACGCTGTTACAATAATCAATGTGACTAAAGATAAAGGCATGGATGAGTTTCTCTAGATCTGGCTGAGACATTAGTCCTCTAATCCTGGAGATGTTCTTCAGGTGAAAGAAGGCCGATTTTGTTACTGTCTTTATGTGGCTCTGGAGGTTCAAGTCCGAGTCCATCACTACTCCCAGATTTCGGGCTGATCGCTAGTTTTTAGTTGTAATAACTGAAGCTGTGCATTGACTCTAGATCTATAGCTCTAGATCGTTCCTCTTTAGGTCCAAAAATAATTACTTCAGTTTTGTTTTTGTTCAGCTGGAGAAAGTTTTGGCACATCCACACATTTATCTGTTCTAAGCATTTATTCAGTGATTGGATGGGGTCAAAGGTCACCTGGTGACATCGTAATGTAGAGCCGTGTGTCATCTGCATAGTTATGGTAGCTAATATTATTTCCTGTTATAACCTGAGCTAGAGGGAGAATATAAATACTGAATAAGAGGGGTCCTAGGACTGAATATTGGGGTACCCCACATGTGACCTTTGACCTCTTTGATGAGAAGTTTCCAATTGGACCAAGATTGGAAAGAGTCAAAGCAGTTGGTCATCATGAGGAAACTATTTAATTGTTTACACACAGTTTTTTCAATAACTTTGCTGATGAATGGGAGGTCAGAGGTCGGCCTGTAATTCTGCAGTAGTGATTTGTCCAGATTGTTCTTTTTTAGCAGTGGTTTGATAACTGCTGTTTTCAAAGCCTGGGGGAAAACGCCTGATGTAAACGATGAGTTTATTATTTGGATCAGATCTTTAGCAATAACAGGCAGGACTTTCTTAAAGAAATGTGTGGGTAGAACATCCAGGCAGCAGGAGCTTGAACTTAATTGACTTATAATTTCTTCTAGGGTTTTATAATTAAGTGGTTGAAAGTGGGTCATTTTTCCTGTATTAGTTTTATTTGGGTTCAGCAGTGGTTCTGGCTGTAGAGTTGATGTTCAGATTAATCCTGATTTTTTAAATTTTCTCTGAAAAGAAGTCAGAAAACGTATTACAGGCAGCATTAGACTGGAGTTCAGGTGGTAACGTCATAGGAGGGTTTGTGAGCCTGTCAACTGTTGCAAATAAAGCTCGAGCATTGTTAATGTTTTTGTTTATGACATCTGCAAAGAAAGCCTCCCTTGCATGTTTTAGTGTTAAGTGATTGTTACGTAGTTTTCTTTATAGATGTCAATATGAACGTGAAGTTGAGTTTTACACCATTTTCGTTCTGCCCTGCAGCAGAGTTGTCTTGCAGATCGAACTGTTTGTGCATTTCTCCATGGAGATTTCTTCCTACCAGTCAAAACCTTTACTTTAATTGGGGCAATGGAATCAATGATATATGAAACTTTAGACTGAAAATCATCTACCAACTTATCTACATCATTACAGCTGAAGGGTGAGGAAGAAGAGTAGATCTGATTAAATGTTTCTGCTGTGATTTCTGTGAAATAATGTTTTGTGACAGTAGCTGTTTGTCCAAGTGGGTCAAAGAATAAAGAACCTTCAAAGATAACAGCAAAGTGATCCGACAAGGCGACATCAGTTACAGAGACATTGGAAATATTCACACCCTTACTGATAACCAGGTCCAGTGTGTGTCCTTGAGTGTGTGTTGCTTGTTTGACATGTTGTGTTAAACCAAAATGTTCTAAAATGTCAGAGAGCTTTTTTGCTCCTCTGTCTTGGGGTTTGTCCACATGAATGTTGAAATCACCAACAATTATTAAACAATCATAATCAATGCATATGAGAGATAGAAGATCATTCTGTCATGATGTGGTGGTGAGGAGTGGTGGTGAGGCAGGCGCTGGAGACCCAGGTAAGGTGAATAATAATAATTTAATGAAAAAACAGTCCAAAACAAAAGTCGACAAACAGTAAACAGCTTGCGGCCAGGCAGCACGGCTGAGTGGAAGCCAGGGCTCAACACCGGTAGCAACTGGTCATACAGGCGGCTTAACAAACATGCAAACGTGTGACAAGTAACAACAACAACGACGACGACAATCTGACAAGGACCAGACGAGGAACAAAGGACACAGGAGGGACTAAATACACTGAGTGTAATGAGGGGAACAAGACACTCCTGGGAACAATCAAGGGGAAGACAGGACAACGAGGAGAATTAGACCACGGAAAACTCAAAAAAAAGGAACATGACACATTCAAGTCAGTAAAGAAATTTTCCACGTATGTTGGAGTTTTGTATAAAGTTAGTGTCAAGGTTCGTTTGTAGCCTTTAACTTGAATTCCAAGATACTCAAAAGAGGTGAAATGACTGAAAGAGATTTTACTACAGTTTATGGTATTTTTCAAATATAGAAGCCACGCCTCCTCCTTTTTTTATATTTTCTATTCTCACTTAAAAAATTGTAGTTAGGAGGCGCTGATTCAATTAGTACAATTTGGTCATTACCGTCATTCAACCATGTTTCTGTCAAAAACATAACGTCAACATTATACTCAGTGATGAAATCATTAATTAATAGAGCTTTAGCACAGAGTGATCTGGTATTTAAAAGTGCTACTTTAAGTGACTTGGAGGCCAAAAGATTTTCAGTCTGAGGTTCCTTTAGGTAGGGAATCACTCTGAGGTTCGAATTAGGACAGCTGTATTTCATATTTCTATTTTTTGTAAATTTTCTTGTAGTGATCCGGACAGGTAATGTCCTGTTCTGCATTTTCGGGGGGCCAGATGCATTCTGGAGGAAGACGGGTGTAAAGATAATATCTGGTCCCCAGCCTCAGACCTCAGAAACACAGAGGTCACCATCACAGAGTGATGGATCCTCTGGAGAGTCAGGGGCAGGTGGCTTAAATGAAGTGACGTCTGCTACGTGAGTGCTAAGGAGAGACGTGCCGAGGCGAACCTGTTGATTCATTCCATCTGTAAATTTAAGAAACTCTGGTCGGGAAGACATTTCTTCATTGGTATCTATTGAATCCTGTGAATGATTGGAGGAGCAGAGAGGCAAGGGGGGAAGGAGGGAGGAAGCAGTCGCTCCGTCTCCAGTCGATTTATCAGCTTGTTTTGGAATGTCATGCTCCTGATCCGGGAAGCGCTCCATCCTAGTCACACATCCTTGAGCCTGGTCTTCTGAAGCGATGATCCTGTTGCTGTCCTTGTTGATAAAATAGAAAAAGATTTGCAGTGAGTAGTTTTATCCCATGTTTATTAAGATTGCGTTCACCTCCTCCAAAAAGGTGAAAGCGCTGCCAATAGATCCAGAGGTTATCAATGAAGGTCACTGAGCTGGTAGAGCAGGTTTTAATCAGCCATTTGTTGATCGAGAGAAGCCTGGAGTGTTTTTCATCTCCCAAGCAAACTGTAAGCTGCTTGCGGCAGAGTTGTCTTGCAGATCGAACTGTTTGTGCATTTCTCCATGGAGATTTGCAGCCATCATTCCTAGATTTCTCCATGGCTCTTACAGTTTACTATAAGCTGCTTACAGTAAACTGTAAGCAGTTTAGTGAATCTGAAGCAGCTTCAGTTTACTGTAAGAAACTACCATCTGAGGGTTTCATAGCAGAAAACCGGGGTGAAAGGAAACTGGACCAATCTCCAGGAACTCAGTACATCATTGTTGATTGTGGAGGTATGACATGGGTAAACAGTCAAAGATGTTGTTTAAATCAATGGAATAAATATGAGAATTACAGTACAAGACCACATTTGCAGACACAAAGCAATGACAAATTAAATGCGTCAATTAAATATCAGTTAAAAAAACTGGGTTGATGGAATTGGAGTACTCTAACTTGAAATGTATTATTTAGTTTTTTCTGACTGTTGTACTTTGTCTAAAGCAGTAATTTACAAATAGTGGGACAATGAAGTTTTGGGGGCAGGAGAACTTTACTATTGTCTTTATTTATGCTCTGCTGATAAACCATCCTCGATTCATCCTCACAAATTAATCAACAGGCTGCCAGTAGAAGTGGCTTGCGCACACACACACACACACACACACACACACACACACACACACACACACACACACACACACACACACACACACACACACACACACACACACACACACACACACACACACACACACACACACACCCACACACGCATGCAGGGTTGCACAAATTACAGAGCTGATGGAGGAGAAAAAAATTGAGAATTTTGTGACTTAAATGAAAAATGGTGACGGAAATAAGAAAAGCAAACAGAACAGAGTATTAGGGCCAGACTAGGATATATTACCAAAACAAATTCACAACATCAGCGGAAAGTAAATTAAGAGAGAAAAATTTGTTTTTATGATGGAGAGATCTGATGTGACCAGCTTAGCAAGTCTGTGTTCTTTCTTTGAAATGGAAAGATGTTTTACAATTGCTTGAAAGTCCTGATCCTGATGTAGTAAAATATTATTACTACATATTTACAAGATATTTACTCATGTAACAAGTCAATTCCAACTTTAACTTCCCAAAATGTCTCGGGGCACTTTACAAAGAAACGTTTTTCACACATACTCCAAATATTGTCATCATATTAAAGCTTTATTCTAGAACTAAAAAAACCCCTGAAAGTGGCACTAATCCTCTGATTTAAAGAAGTATAGAAAGCAAAAAAAGTTTAGGAAATACACAAAGCCTTTAGTCCTTTAGTTTACTGTGAATGCAAAATGTTATGCAATTCTATTGTTTTCTGATAAGCTGAAATATTAGTGGTGGTGTTGTAAATTTTTTACAAAAAGGTAAAAATCTACATATATTTTTGAAAAGGATTCAGCTGATAAAGCTCACAAACAATATTTACAGTTTACAAATGTTTTAATGTGTTTCTTCCAAGAACATTCATGCCAGTGAATCACTTTTATTTCTTCTCTCAATAAAATTTCAAATGGGGAACATGGAGAAAAAATGTGATCCATATGAGATGCATGACATAAGATAATTGAGGTCCATCGGTCTAAAAACTTCCATTTTGTGTGTTTCAGGAGGAACCATTGACATCACTATTCATGAAGTGCTTGAAGGAGGATTTCTGAAGGAGCTGCACAAAGCATCTGGGAACAACATGGGAGGACAAACTGTAGACAGGAAATTTAAAGAGTTCCTCAGAGAGACATTCTCTCCTGAAATCTGGGATGAGTATGAAGCAAAGTATCCCAGTGAGGTCAGAAGAATTATGTATGACTTCACAGTTTTCAAGAGAAAAGATGAAGATATGGAAATAACTTGTCCACTGAATCTAGGAATGATAGCTCTAAAAAAACAAGACATGGAAGAATATTTTAATCGAGTTCAAGGAGCATCTTATGATGAGGGAGTAATCAAAATATCCAAACACAAACTGAGATATTTCTTTGAAGAGAATCTGTGGAGCATCACTAAGAGCCTAAGAGAAATCTTTCACAAAACCCGCAGCATTAAATACATTCTGTTAGTAGGAGGTTTTGCTGAAAGTCAGATTCTACGGAGACACATTACTGATGAGTTTATTGAGAACTGCAAAGTTCTGTGTCCTTTTAGGCCCCAAGAAGCCATTTTGAAGGGAGCTGTAGAGTTTGGAAGAAACCAAGGTGCAGTGGCATCAAGAAAAAGTGACTATACCTATGGAGTACATCTGTCAGAGCGGTTTAAGAAGTCGAAGCACAGAGCAGACAAGAAATACAAAAACAAAGATGGCGTCTTCTGTGGTGATCTTTTTGGCAAACTAGTTGAAATTGATGAGGATGTTTGCTGGGAATGTAACCAGAGAGCTCACAGTATATCCTTTAGAAAGTGACCAAACAAAAATAATTCTTGCATTTTATCGCACAAAGAAAAAAGATCCCATGTATGTAGATGAGGCAGATGTTGAAAAAATTGGCTCATTTGTTGTTGAGTCTCCTGACACGTCACTTGGGCTGGAACGTCAGATCGTTCTAGAAAAAAAGTTTGGATTCACAGAACTGATGGCAACAGGCACTGACAGGGAGTCAGGATCAGTACATATGGTCCGCCTAAACTTCAATTAATTCTGATATACAAACAAGAGCAAAAAAAGAAAACAAAAAAATTACGAAATGGCAAAAAGACATTATTTTTATGATTGGGATATTATCTTTTAATAGAATAGGCTGCACATTTCCCCAGTGCTCCATAGTAAAGCTGCAGTCTACCAGCTAAGCTTCCACCCTGTAAATGACTCCTCCTCACGTCTCCCCACAGATTAGCAACAGCAGTAATTAGCAAACACTTGGAGGTACTGAGCTCTTAAGAACAGCTGCAGATGGCGAAAATGGATGATGTGAAGAATTATTACAATGAACGCTGAAAGGGGAGTGGCTTCAGAAAACGAAAGTAAAACTGCTGGAATGAAATGATTCAGTCAGCCAATTTGTATCAGGCTGAAAATCAATGGAAAGAATTGAAGACCTTGAGAAATACAACAGAGGTTGGGAACAAAAGAGGTTATGTAGACAAGCTAAACCCAGGAGTCTGATATGAAGTAGAAAAAAAACATGGAGATCATGACGTTCTTCACAAATCAGCATATGGATTATGTCATTGGCTAGCACTCATTCCAGTCTCTCTATTGTTTCTACTCACAGATATTGAACCAGGACAGATTTGGGAATAGGCTCCATCCCCTCCTCCATATTTATAACACTGACAGAAACACAGAGTGATTTTGAATAACTGCAAATACATTAATCACATTAGTGATTAATGTGCAATCACTAACTGCACATAAAAAAATAATATTACAATGACAATGCCAATGACATTCAGGTCACCTGTATGCAATTCTGGTCATACATTAAATGCATATCTGTTGTTCTTTTAGCTACTCACCCATAAGATGGCTGAGAAGAGGAGTTTAAAGTTGTAGCTTCCTTATGAAGCTGAATTCAGCGGTTGTGTAGGGCTAACTTGAAAATGCTGCAATCCTTTCTCTGTAAAATACCCCAAAAGCCCTGCAGGGTTTCTAGGTGAACATTTAATTTATTCAGACCATACAGAACCATTAGATGTTGAGATTAACTAAGTTCCATTGATGTTTTCACTTAAACACACCGACTTTCAAATCTAAAGTTCAAATGTGAACTTTGTCCAAGTACAATGATGGTCTGCTGCCATGTTTCTCAACCCTGGTCCTCAAGGCACACTGTCTTTAAAGTCTCAGATGTTTCCCTGCTTTGGTATACTTGATTCAGACTGTTGCAGTTTAGCAAAACCTTAATAATCACCCATTAATTGACATCATGTGCACGACCCAGTAGTCAAGAGATCATTTCTGCTATCCAAGAATGTGTATGAAGTTCAATAGCTCTGGAGAGCTGAATACCAAGCAGGCCTGGCGGCACTGGAGGGCACTGGAGGGGATTGGAGGGGATTGGAGGGCATTTCCTGCCCACAGAGTCAGCTGTGCCCAACCTCAGCTGGAGGCTGTTTTTTTTTTATTTTTACATCAGAGTGGCCAACTGTCTCAATTTGATGCAATAGAGGTTCCCATACCTGTGCGGTGGTCACCATTTTCCGCTGCTACAACTGTTTATCGCTGTTATCAAGTCGTTATGTGTTTTTCTGAGCCACCATGGATAACATCAGCTACTAATAAACATGGTTATTTTATTTGAAAGGTTACATAATGGTTTGTATTCATTTTAAAGTAAAACCTCGTTTAACATGCCCCCTCAGAAGAAGCTGATGCCCCCCCTGCTAAACACATCTGGATCCGGGGCTGATACGAAGATGGTGATAAATGACTTGCCCCAGTTAATTTAAAGACAACAAGATGTGCAACAGCTGCTGAGATAGAATAGTTATTATGGTCTTTCTTTGTGTATAATTATATACATACGTTTGTATATGGAGACAATGTGATGTAAGATCTTGTATGAATTCAATGCATGCGATTGTCCTTCATGACATTATTGTCTCTCTTGAATTTGTTTTTATTACAGTCTCTATCTATGATATTGTCATGATCAAACATCTAGTATTTTTTTTTGTTGTTTTGTCGATCATAGATGGATGCTAAATAATTTATTTTGATCTCATTGTCTGATATTTTCTATGAATAAAATGCATTGCCTGAAAAGTGGACGACTTACCTTTTCATTGCTTTTACTGGAAGGTTTGCAAAGGTAGAAGGTAAAATGGATGCAGTAAAATATCGAACTGTTTGTGCATTTCTCCATGGAGATTTCTTCCTACCAGTCAAAACCTTTACTTTAATTGGGGCAATGGAATCAATGATATATGAAACTTTAGACTGAAAATCATCTACCAACTTATCTACATCATTACAGCTGAAGGGTGAGGAAGAAGAGTAGATCTGATTAAATGTTTCTGCTGTGATTTCTGTGAAATAATGTTTTGTGACAGTAGCTGTTTGTCTAAGTGGGTCAAAGAATAAAGAACCTTCAAAGATAACAGCAAAGTGATCCGACAAGGCGACATCAGTTACAGAGACATTGGAAATATTCACACCCTTACTGATAACCAGGTCCAGTGTGTGTCCTTGAGTGTGTGTTGCTTGTTTGACATGTTGTGTTAAACCAAAATGTTCTAAAATGTCAGAGAGCTTTTTTGCTCCTCTGTCTTGGGGTTTGTCCACATGAATGTTGAAATCACCAACAATTAATAAACAATCATAATCAATGCATATGAGAGATAGAAGATCATTCTGTCATGATGTGGTGGTGAGGAGTGGTGGTGAGGCAGGCGCAGGAGACCCAGGTAAGGTGAATAATAATAATTTAATGAAAAAACAGTCCAAAACAAAAAGTCGACAAACAGTAAACAGCTCGCGGCCAGGCAGCACGGCTGAGTGGAAGCCAGGGCTCAACACCGGTAGCAACTGGTCATACAGGCGGCTTAACAAACATGCAAACGTGTGACAAGTAACAACAACAACGACGACGACAATCTGACAAGGACCAGACGAGGAACAAAGGACACAGGAGGGACTAAATACACTGAGTGTAATGAGGGGAACAAGACACTCCTGGGAACAATCAAGGGGAAGACAGGACAACGAGGAGACTTAGGACACGGAAAACTCAAATAAACACATGGAACATGACACATTCAAGTCAGTAAAGAAATTTTCCACGTATGTTGGAGTTTTGTATAAAGTTAGTGTCAAGGTTCGTTTGTAGCCTTTAACTTGAATTCCAAGATACTCAAAAGAGGTGAAATGACAGAAAGAGATTTTACTACAGTTTATGGTATTTTCAAATATAGAAGCCACGCCTCCTCCTTTTTTATGTTTTCTATTCTCACTTAAAAAATTGTAGTTAGGAGGCGCTGATTCAATTAGTACAATTTGGTCATTACCGTCATTCAACCATGTTTCTGTCAAAAACATAACGTCAACATTATACTCAGTGATGAAATCATTAATTAATAGAGCTTTAGCACAGAGTGATCTGGTATTTAAAAGAGCTACTTTAAGTGACTTGGAGGCCAAAAGACTTTCAGTCTGAGGTTCCTTTAGGCAGGGAATCACTCTGAGGTTCGAATTAGGACAGCTGTATTTCATATTTCTATTTTTTGTAAATTTTCTTGTAGTGATCCGGACAGGTAATGTCCTGTTCTGCATTTCCGGGGGGCCAGATGCATTCTGGAGAAAGACCGGTGTAAAGATAATATCTGGTCCCCAGCCTCAGACCTCAGAAACACAGAGGTCACCATCACAGAGTGATGGATCCTCTGGAGAGTCAGGGGCAGGTGGCTTAAATGAAGTGACGTCTGCTACGTGAGTGCTAAGGAGAGACGTGCCGAGGCGAACCTGTTGATTCATTCCATCTGTAAATTTAAGAAACTCTGGTCGGGAAGACATTTCTTCATTGGTATCTTTTGAATCCTGTGAATGATTGGAGGAGCAGAGAGGCAGGGGGGAAGGAGGGAGGGAAACAGTCGCTCCGTCTCCAGTCGATTTATCAGCTTGTTTTGGAATGTCATGCTCCTGATCCGGGAAGCGCTCCATCCTAGACATCCTTGAGCCTGTTCTTCTGAAGCGATGATCCTGTTGCTGTCCTTGTTGATAAAATAGAAAAGATTTGCAGTGAGTAGTTTTATCCCATGTTTATTAAGATTGCGTTCACCTCCTCCAAAAAGGTGAAAGCGCTGCCAATAGATCCAGAGGTTATCGATGAAGGTCACTGAGCTGGTAGATCAGCTTTTAATCAGCCATTTGTTGATCGAGAGCAGCCTGGAGGGTTTTTGGTCTCCCAAGCAAACTGTAAGCTGCTTGCGGCAGAGTTGTCTTGCAGATCGAACTGTTTGTGCATTTCTCCATGGACATTTGCAGCCATCATTCCTAGATTTCTCCATGGCTCTTACAGTTTACTATAAGCTGCTTACAGTAAACTGTAAGCAGTTTAGTGAATCTGAAGCAGCTTCAGTTTACTGTAAGAAACTACCATCTGAGGGTTTCATAGCAGAAAACCGGGGTGAAAGGAAACTGGACCAATCTCCAGGAACTCAGTACATCATTGTTGATTGTGGAGGTATGACATGGGTAAACAGTCAAAGATGTTGTTTAAATCAATGGAATAAATATGAGAATTACAGTACAAGACCACATTTGCAGACACAAAGCAATGACAAATTAAATGCGTCAATTAAATATTATCAGTTAAAAAAACTGGGTTGATGGAATTGGAGTACTCTAACTTGAAATGTATTATTTAGTTTTTTCTGACTGTTGTACTTTGTCTAAAGCAGTAATTTACAAATAGTGGGACAATGAAGTTTTGGGGGCAGGAGAACTTTACTATTGTCTTTATTTATGCTCTGCTGATAAACCATCCTCGATTCATCCTCACAAATTAATCAACAGGCTGCCAGTAGAAGTGGCTTGCGCACACACACACACACACACACACACACACACACACACACACACACACACACACACACACACACACACACACCCACACACGCATGCAGGGTTGCACAAATTACAGAGCTGATGGAGGAGAAAAAATTGAGAATTTTGTGACTTAAATGAAAAATGGTGACGGAAATAAGAAAAGCAAACAGAACAGAGTATTAGGGCCAGACTAGGATATATTACCAAAACAAATTCACAACATCAGCGGAAAGTAAATTAAGAGAGAAAATTTGTTTTTATGATGGAGAGATCTGATGTGACCAGCTTAGCAAGTCTGTGTTCTTTCTTTGAAATGGAAAGATGTTTTACAATTGCTTGAAAGTCCTGATCCTGATGTAGTAAAATATTATTACTACATATTTACAAGATATTTACTCATGTAACAAGTCAATTCCAACTTTAACTTCCCAAAATGTCTCGGGGCACTTTACAAAGAAACGTTTTTCACACATACTCCAAATATTGTCATCATATTAAAGCTTTATTCTAGAACTAAAAAAAAACCCTGAAAGTGGCACTAATCCTCTGATTTAAAGAAGTATAGAAAGCAAAAAAAGTTTAGGAAATACACAAAGCCTTTAGTCCTTTAGTTTACTGTGAATGCAAAATGTTATGCAATTCTATTGTTTTCTGATAAGCTGAAATATTAGTGGTGGTGTTGTAAATACAATACATTGCCTGAAAAGTGGACGACTTACCTTTTTATTGCTTTTACTGGAAGGTTTGCAAAGGTAGAAAGTAAAATGGATGCTGTAAAATATAAGGAAATTCTAAGAAACTATTTGTTTAAATTAGCAAGAAAACAAAAGTTTTAGAGAATATTTACTTCCCTGCAAAACAACAACCGAAAGCATCACATAAATGGTTTGAGGGCAAGGTGGATGTTCTGGAGTGACCTAGTCAAAGCCCAGAATCCAATCTGATAGAGAATTTGTGGCAGGACTTGAGCAATAGAGAAAACTTAATTGGGTCCAAACTGCAAGCCTGATTGAGACCTGTCCCCACAGATTCAATGCTGTAGTTGCTGCCATACTACTAAATAGTGACTTAAAGAGGTGAATATTTACGCACTTACCTATTTTATGTTACCTATTTCTATTTGTCATTTTGTAAAACTCAGTTTTCACTTTGACTACTAATTGATTTGTAAAAGCAATAAAAATGGTAAACATCCAAGAATATGAATACAGCCACTGTAACTTGAGTCCTTTGGGTTTCAGTTTGCAACATGTTTGCTGAATGTATCATAAAGGGTACCAAGACCTTCACCAGGATGTTTGACCAGTAAAAACAAGTTATCAGTTGTGTACTTTCAGTTTAAGATGTTCCCAGTCTTTAAAGAGCCTCACTTACAGCTCATCTATAATTAACATCGAGAATGAACGTAATATATTTTCTGCTTACATTTTTAGTGTCAAGATGGTCATAGAAAACAATATTGCTTTAAACTAGGATGGTAAAACACCAGTTAGATATTCTAAATAGTAACAGCCTTTTTACGTACAATGAAATAAAATTACATGACAATACACAATTATCCAGTTCTCCCAGTCAAGAAAAAAACATACAACACAAACAAAGCATTTCCAAGAAATGCCCTTGTTTATCATCAGTTAGACTTGTTTCCAGAACAACCTTTATAAGCTTATAAGCTACTTTTATAAGTAAAGCCTATAAAAGTAAAGCTTTAGCTTTACTTTTAATAATGAAGCTTATAGAGCTTCTGAAAGCTCTATAAGCTTTTATAAATAAAGCTTATAAAAGTTTTATAAGCTTATACAACTTAAGCTTAGAAAAGCTCTAAGTAAAGCTCTATAAGTGCTTTACTTATAGAGCACTTGTTATACACAAAGGCAGCACAGTGATTGCACATAGAACAACTGCAGCGATCTGTGGTGTTCTTGTATGGATGGTGACGTCTCTTGGATTTTCCAGGCTGCCAACAGAGGGTGCAGATGACTGGAGCGGATGATCACTGCAGGATGGACCTGAGAGATGGGCTTCATCCTGGACAGGTTGCCAGTCCATCACAGAGCAACACAGGACAAACAATCATGCGCACGCACACACACACACACACACACACACACACACACACACACACACACACACACACACACACACACACACACACACACACACACACACACACACACACACACACACACACACACCTAAGGAGAATTTAAAGAAAGCATCGATGGAATGTGGGAGGAAGAACCTCAGTTTGTTGAGGCACAGTAACATTTGGTAGGGCAACGAGTTTTTCTTGTTTGTTCTATAGTAATAAATGAAATGACATCAGACTCATGTGGTGCTTTATTAGGACACTCAAAGAGGCTTTACATGACATCAGTCATTTCCATTCAAGCACACATTCACACACTAATAATAGCACTACCTGGGGAAGTCTAACATGACATCTAAATTAAGATTACATATTCTTTAATTATCCCAGCAATTACAGAATTAGTCCTGAATTGCTAGACTAAGTGCATACATAACTCGCCAGTTATTATTCCACAAGCACAAACATACATGGCAAGTGGTGTTTATTTCCCATTTCAAGAACACCACTGAGCTTATTAACAGAAATGTACTTTAACTAGTTGTGCATGTCCCTCTGCAGCTATCCAGGTGTACATCTGTAATATGTGATAAAGAAAGGTGCTGTGATATCAAATCTGGCCAATATAAATAACTATCAACCAAAACTAATGCTATTTTTGGAGGATTCATGTTTAACATCACCTTTAGTTCCTCTTATCCAATGTGCTGACCTCTGAACACTTTATAACTTGCATATAATTTAGCTCTCTCCTTCATTGGATTGAAAAGTAAAAATGCCTTTAGTCTAAATATAAACTACACCTAATCTATAAAACAACTTAATTTTATTACTCTGCTTGTACTAATGCATTTACCTGGAGTTACAGTCGTATGACTTTTCTGCTGCTCTGTTTTGTTTTGTTCAAACTGAATGTGTCACAGATGACATTCATAATAATCAAGATGTAATTTTGTTGAAGGGTTGGACTTTCTAACAGTCCTGCCCAGTAAGAGAAGATATAAATATCTACCTGAAACACCTGCCTCTCAGTTCCTGATTCTTTTCCTCTGCACAACCTGCAGAATCTCTTCCAGCAATGGGGGAATCTTACATTATAAGCATCGACTTTGGAACAACATACAGTGGATATGCCTTCAGTTTGACATCCAGAGAAGAAGAAGTAGACCCACATGTGAAGTTTTGGGGTGAAGAAGTTGGACTAGAAACCCCAAAGACTCCAACCTGCATCCTGTTTGATGAACATCAACAATTTGTCAGCTTTGGATATGAAGCCAAAAACTCTTATTTAAAACAATCAGGCAAAGATGGCAGAGCAATGTTCTTCTTTGATTGCTTTAAGATGTCGCTCTACGACAAAGTGAGTAATAAATATTTATCAACAATTATATATTTGAGTTTTGTAATCTACTATAAATCTCTGTAACACATTTTCTATCTTACATTATCATTAGAATGCTATGCCCACAAAATATATTTTTAAAAGTTAATTCAAACCATTAAACTTCATTTTAATATCTTACAATACTCTTAAGATATTGAAACAATATGTAAATAAAGTTCTGGCAGTGCATGGGTTTCCTCTTCAGAACAATGATCTCTTTATGCTTCTATTCATTGAACTAATATAATTATCAAATATCTCTAGACAATCACCACAGGTCTGACTATAAAAGCAGCCAATGGGAGGGAAATGAAGGCTCTGAAGGTTTTTGCAGAAGCTTTAAGATTCTTAAAAGATGACGCTTTGAAGACGATTCAACAAAACACTGAAGGAGTCACCTTCACAGCCTCTGACTTCACCTGGGTCCTGACGGTTCCTGCCATCTGGGATCATTCAGCCAAACAGTTCATGAGAGAAGCTGCAACCCAGGTAAAACCCACAAACTGTTAGACACCACAGTGGTAACATGTCATTACTCTTTCAAAATACGAGTCTTTTCTCATTGCTTTCAGGCAGGAATTGTGACAGAGGGAACTGAAAACAGTCTGGTGTTTGCTCTGGAGCCAGAAGCAGCTTCAGTTTACTGTAAGAAACTACCATCTGAGGGTTTCATAGCAGAAAACCGGGGTGAAAGCAAACTGGACCAATCAGGAACTCAGTACATCATTGTTGATTGTGGAGGTATGACATTTTCAGTGGTGGCTGTTTTAAATAAATATGATGATTTTAAAAAAAATAAACTGATTGAAGAGGCATGCACAGCGTTCCAAGATTTTATGTCTGCAATGTAACATTGTGACCAACTGCATCACTACTGTTTGAATCTCCGTCACCTGGACCTTTCTACATGGAGTTTGCATGTTCTCCATGTGCATGTGGAGATTCTATGCAGAGTCCAAAAGCATGTGTGTTAGGTTAACTGGTCTCCTTAAAGTGTCTCTTAGTGCATGTTTGATCTGTCTGTCTCTGTGTTGCTCTGTGATAAACTGGTGTCTGGTGGAATAGGCACCAGCTCCCATTTCAACTCTGAAAGAACAAGAGTGTTCAGATAATGGATGAATGAATGGAGAGATAGTCGGGATAATTATTTATGACAGTAGGGATGTATTCTGGAAAAGCAGTTACTCAACATTTTGGTGGTTAGAATAAGAGTCACTTACTTTGCTTATTATAGTTCTTTGGGTCACGTTTTCTGAGGAAACAGTTTAACATTCACCAAAAACATTGACATTGTTTTTATGATTGAATGAAAAGTCCTTTTGCACCTCTTACTTTCCTCATAATCCCCCAGAGCTAAGCTAGTGAGGAAGTTTCACTATTGAATTCAAGAGAGAGACTCCTCTAAAAGTTGCAGGACTCTTGCAATCGAGGAATATAGTTTGAGATCATTAATGTGAAAAACTTCCATTTTGTGTGTTTCAGGAGGAACCATTGACATCACTATTCATGAAGTGCTTGAAGGAGGATTTCTGAAGGAGCTGCACAAAGCATCTGGGAACAACATGGGAGGACAAACTGTAGACAGGAAATTTAAAGAGTTCCTCAGAGAGACATTCTCTCCTGAAATCTGGGATGAGTATGAAGCAAAGTATCCCAGTGAGGTCAGAAGAATTATGTATGACTTCACAGTATTCAAGAGAAAAGATGAAGATATGGATAAAATAAATGATTGAAGAATACTTTAATCGAGTTCAAGGAGCATCTTATGATGAGGGATCAATCAAAATATCCAAACAGAAACTGAGATATTTTTTTGAAGAGAGTCTGTGGAGCATCACTAAGAGCCTAAGAGAAATCTTTCACAAAACCCAAAGCATTAAATACATTTTGCTAGTGGGAGGTTTTGCTGAAAGTCAGATTCTACGGAGACACATTACTGATGAGTTTATTGACAACTGCAAAGTTTTGTGTCCTTTTAGGCCCCAAGAAGCCATTGTAAAGGGAGCTGTAGAGTTTGGAAGAAACCAAGGTGCAGTGGCATCTAGAAAAAGTGCCTATACTTATGGAATCGATGTCTCAAAGACGTTTAATAAGTTGAAGCACAGGGAGGACAAGAAATATACAAGCAAAGATGGGGTCGTCAAGTGTGTTGACCTTTTTTGCAAACTTGTTGAAATTGATGAGGATGTTGGTTGGAATGAAACCAGAAAGCATTCCTTTAGTCCTGTAGAAAGCGATCAAACACAAGTGAATTTTGTATTTTATCGCACAAAGAAAGAAAATCCCATGTATGTGGATGAACCAAAAGTGGAAAAAATTGGCTCATTCGTTGTCGAGTCTCCTGACACGTCACTTGGAATGGACCGTGTGATCGATCTAGAAATAAAGTTTGGCTTCACTGAAATGACGGCAACAGGCACTGACAGGGAGTCAGGATCAGTTCACACAGTCAAGCTAAATTTTATGACAAATTAATTATGATATACAAACAAGAGCAAAAACTAAGATAAAATAATAAGATGCACAGTACAAAAATGTAGCCAGTGTGCCATGACCCTATTTTAATATTTAAGAAAAGTAAAAAATTGCTTCAAATAAATCCCTGTGCTTTCCTCCACTCTGAAATGGTAAAGCGATAACAGTTCAGAAGAAAAAAGTGAGAAATGTTACAGTAGCTAACAAACCAAGGTGGTGTTTCAGAGTATTAAAGTAAAGTTAGCAATTCAATAAAAAAAAAAATATTCAGGGTACTATATCTTCTAGAGATGTTTCATTGGTTTTATTTGTTCTGCTTTATAAATGAATATACTTGAATATCATCAGCATATAAATGCTGGAGAATGTAAAGAAAGAAGTAAAATGCAACCTAATGTAAAGAATGTTATAACATTTTATCCATGGTGTCTTTGTGATTTTTATTTATGTTTCTCTTCATGCATTTAATGAAATGTAAAATAATTCAGCAGTCATAAAACTTATGCTTTCTGCCACTTTTCTTCTTTTTAAAAATATGTGGGAAAAAACTGAACAGTATCTTTGAATATTCTCCTGGAAGGTTGCTGGTTATTGTACTTCAGAAATATAACCTTGCTTTGATCTACTTTTCATATCAAGCAAAAATAAAAACCTAAATAAACCTAAATATATGCTTTCCCAAACGTGTATCTTTTTCTGTCTTTGAATGGAGTTCATGATCCCATCACCTTGGAGTTCCATTGTCACATTTAGTTTTGGTTTTATTCTCTATTTTTAATTTGCCTGGTAATTTCTTGTTCCTTGAAGTGAATTCTGGTTGCTTGAGTTGAGTAGCTTAGAGAAAATGACTCAGTCATTATTCCCTTCTTGTTCAGTCTGATTACCTGGTCATATCTTTTTGCTACAATGTTGGCTCTCCATTAACTCCAAATGCACATGCTGGTTCATCAATCGTTTCTGCCTCCTTCTGTTTGCATGTCTACTTTTTAAAGCATATATTTACTACAGAAGTAATGTGCTCTTTAGGTGTTAAAACACTGATAAGCTCAATAAACAGTAATAATATTGCACTAGTCTGACCTATATGTTACGAAACCAAAGGTCTAAATGAAAGAATTATGTTTTTTAAGAGATCCAGGGCACTTTTATATCAGATCCAAAATTCACATTGAGTCATGTTGAGTCTAAATTTTGTTAAACTCTTTTGATAGGATTTGCTTCTGTGTCAATAGAATTATTTTCTGACAAAACAAGAACAGACAAGATCAATTAATCATATTTGAAATTAATCCCAATGAAACACTTCATACATATGAATTTATAGATGAAACTGAGTTCCATCCAGCAAAGAGGAAAAGGAGAAGCTGAAGTGTAAATAGTGAAGGAACCATTTATATAAAACGATCATGTTGAGTCACAAGTGTGATAGTTTCATGATCATTTCTGGTGTCATATGCAACTGCAGGTTTCTTCCCTGTTTCGTCACAGTGAAATCATTCAGAACCATTTCTTTCTTCCAGAACCTCTGGATATTTTGATATGATAGCAGAATGATGAGCAGAGAGAAAAATGCACTTGTGTCATAATTTGAGACAATGTAATATTTTCATGTAATAAAATAATGTAATATCAATGAGCAGTTGATCAACCTGCAACTTTCATCAGCTTTGCCTCAATATAATAGAAGAGTTTTCATCAATTTGGAGGTGAAATGAATGACAGGCAAAACAAATATAAAAGCTACAGCATGTAATTTTATTTTAAAAACTGTTTTTTACATATTTGTTAAAACTATTACTATGTTGTGACAAAATAATATGAGAGCTTTATTACACGGAGTCAAAACCTGATATCGCTCACAACTCAAATTCACATTTAAAGAAAAAATATTCATACATTATAACATTACATGTTATGAAGTAGAGAATGGCACAAGACATGAGTATAGAACACATAAAGTAAAACAAAGTGAAGTGATAATCAGAAGATTTGCTAAGGAGCCAAGAACCAAGGGCCTAAAAAATGCAGAAGTCGCAGGTACATTTTTTTTTTTTTTCATTACAACCCTTCTCACAGCACAATAATGTAAAACATGCACCAGGGCTTTCTTTTCAAATAATCTGACCAGGAAGTGAGTGTTGATTTCCAATAAAGACAGTAATTAAAAAATGCAGCCAAGAAAAGTATCAACTGGTTTCAGAGAAAGAAAGTAAAACTGCTAGACTGATCCAGTCAATCAGCTGACTTGTAGCTAACAGAAAATCAATCGAAAGAATTCAAGATTTCAAGAATTGCAACAAAGATGGAAAACAGAAAAGCACATTGGTAAGGTAATCACAGACATCAGAAGTAAAGTTGAAAAATATGTAGACAAGTCATGACTTAATTCACAGGCATATATAGATTATATGCTATATAGCGCTATCTCTCATCCACATTTCTATATATTATGAAAATTACCTCTTTATATTTCCTTTTAAATTCATTAAATTTGTTCTTTGTTTTAACTCCTCATTTGACTCGTTCCATTAAGTTTGAGTAAAATCCCCTTAAGTGAAATCCTTCTTCTCTTTCAGAAAACATGCTCTGCATGTGCTCAGGTAGCAGTTTATTAGATGTTAAACATAATTTGAGCAATTTTAAATTCCACCAGCTCTTCAAATTTGAGAATTCCAGATTTTAAAAAGAGGATCAGTTTTTATTTTTAACGCACTTTAAGCTTCATTATTGCCATCAGATCAGGAAAACAAATTTGACAAGAGGCTCCCTCCACCATATTCAATGTTAGTCAAAATTTCACATACAGAATAACAGCCGAATACTAAGTTAAAGTGTTAATCACTCAATGCACATTAAAAGATAATATTACAGACATGAAATGAAATAAATTGTTTTATGCTCAATCTATCCAAATTTGGTAAAAAGGGAGTAATTCCACCACAATGTGTCATAAATTGAATGATACATTGTATTTTCAGCTACTCGCCACCCGTAAGATGGTCGACAATCAATCAATCAATCAATCAATCA